>PVIY010005241.1:0-95980 GCA_004026745.1 Myrmecophaga tridactyla
AACTAAAAAAAGGAAGAAATTAAAACAAAATTAAGCAGAAGAAAGGGAACGATAATGATCAAAACTAAGGTAATGAAATAGAAACAGTAGATAAATTCAATGAAACAAAAAAAGTGCTCTGAGAACATCAGTGAAATTGACCTTGCAGAGTAACCAGGAAAAAAGAGAAGACACAAATTATCAATATCAGGAAGAAGAGAAATTCTATCACTACAGATTTTACAGATATTTAAAAGATAGTAACAAATATAAAGAACAACTTTATGCCAATATATTATACAGCTTACAACTTAAATGAAGCAGACAAATTCCTTGAAAGTCATGGACCCCCCAAAGCTTATACGGGGAGGGACCATTTGAATAGCACCATATCTATTAAAGAATCTGTAGTTTTAAAACCTTCCTACAAAGTGAACCTGATTCCCAGGTGACTTTCAAAGGGCAAATTGTACCAAACATTGAAGAAACAAAGATGACTGTTGATAAGCATACTCTTCCAGAAAATTGAGAAAAGGGCATATTTTCCAACTCATATTATGAGTCCAGCATTACCCTGGTGACTAAATTAGTCAAGACCATTACAAGAAAAGAAAAACCGCATATTAATAACCTTTATAAAGTGCTCGCTTCAGCAGCACATATACTAAAATTGGAACAATACAGAGAAGATTAGCATGGCCCCTGTGCAAGGATGACACGCAAATTCGTGAAGCGCTCCATATTTAAAATAAATAAATAAATAAATAACCTTTATTAACACAGATAAAAACATTCTAATTCAAATTAAGAATATCTAATCTGCTGATATATTAGCCCCAGGGATGCAAGGTTGGTTTAACCTTCTGTAATCAATGTAACTCATCATGTTAAGAAATTTAAAAGAGGAAAACTATATAATTCTCTCAATAGATGTAGAAAAAGTATTAGACAAAATCGAACGTCTATTCTTTTTTTTCTTTTGCATGGGCAGGTACCTGGAATCAAACCCGGGTCTTCAGCATGGCAGGCAAGAGAACCCTGCAGCTGAGCCACCATCACACCGCCCCCAACATCTATTCTTGATAAACACTCTCAGTATTCTGTGAAATCAGGCCAGTAAAGGAAATTTTAAAAACAAAAAAAGAAAAAGAAAGAAAGCCAAACTGGAAAGGAAGTAGTAAAACTGTCTTTATTAGCATATGACATGGTTATCCACATAGAAAATCCAAAAGAATCTACACAACTTTACTAGAATAAATGAGTTTAATGAGGTTGCAGGTTAGAAGGTTGATATAAAAAAGTCAATTACAATTCTCTATATTAGCAATAAACATTTGGAGATGAAAATTAAAAATAGATAATATATTTACAGTAGCATCAAATAAATGAAATATTCTATGATAACATAACAAAAGATGTAAAATACCTGTACACAGAAAACTGCAATGCATTGCGGCAAAAATTAAATTAACTTAGTGGAGAGATACATCTTGCACATGTGTCAGGCAGCAATATTTTTAAGATGTCAATTTTTCCCAAATTGACTAATAGATTCAATGCAATTACAATCAATGGTGCAACAGAGATTCTTTATAAAAACTGAGAAGCTGATGCCAAAGCTAATGCATAAATGTAAAGGCATAGAGTAGTCAAAACAATTTTGAAAAATAAAAATAAAGTCAAAGGCATAACATTACTGATAACAAGATGTTTAAAAAAACTACAGTATCCAAAATGGTGTAGTGGTGGTATAAAAACAGCCAAATAGATCAATGGAACAGAACAGAGTCCAGAAAGAAACCCACACATATACAGTTCTCCATATATATGTATTTACAAAAGTAAAAGACAATACAAGAAAGAATAATAGCCTTTAAAAATGATATTAAAACAATTGGATTTCACTGTGTAAAACGAGAACAGCTTTAATCCGCACTGATAATTGTATGCAAAAAGTAAAACCAAAATAAGCATAGGCCTCAATGTAACACTTGAAAAGAAAACAGAAAATTTTCATGACCTTGGGTTAAGCAAAGACTTCTTAGAAATGACAATAAAAACACAGAAATGGATTTAATCACCTAATAAAAATTTTAAACTTCTGCTTTTCTGAAGATACCTTTCAGGAATTGGAAAAATAGTACACAGATTGAGATAACTTGTTCTCAGAACATTTACCTGATACAGTAGTTTTATCCAGAATATATAAGGAATTCCCCAAACTCAACAATAAGAAAACAAAGAACTCAATTTAAAAATGCCAGATGATGTAAACATATACTTTATCAAAGAAAATATACAGGTGGTAAACACATGAAAATAGGCTCAAGAGCACTATCACCTGGTAAATGCAAATTAAAATAACAATGCTATATCATTCCAGGTACAAACACACAGTGTCAAGCTGTTCTCTGGTACAGAAAAAAAATGAAGAAATAATAGTTGATTCAAGAACTGATAATGGGTTGTAGACTAGTTCACAGAAAAGATCATCCAAGCACTTCCTAGAGCTCCCCACTTGTCAACAAAATATGAAGTGTGTGTGTGTATGTGTGTGTGTTGGAGTTTGGAGATGGACCACAATTAGAAAAACCAACAAGAGGTGGCTTTTAAATATGACAGCATGAATTTCTTGATTTCAGTGTGACCTTTCCCGTCTTCTATTTCTTCATGTGCACTTTTTTCTGTACATATTTCCCCTTTTTTACACTCTTCCTATAGTTGGGCAAGTTGTTCATCTTCTCTCTCCTAGGCAATTTTAGGGGGGTGAGGGGATGATAGCAGTGAGGTAGAATGGATTGAGTTCTGAGGATTTGAAAGACTTGGAGAGGAGTTGAATTTTAAAATAGAAAAGGAATGAGGAATTGAAGCCTGGCATCAAAGCTTAGGAAACACTAGGTGAAAAATGCGAGGTAATACACAGGTGTCAGGCAGGTGGAGCCCCAGTCTCTGCTAAAGAGCTCGGCAACCAGCGAAAACAGACACTAGTTACAAGGACTCGTGATTTATGCCTGACTGACAAGGAATAGCTTACATCCCAGATGGAATTTAAGACCTTCTCCCTCCTCTTTCTCCAGCACCTTCAGCTTCACTGTACTCTCAAAAGATTCGCCTTCTTCTGACAAATACTGAATGCAGCTAAAATGCAGTTCTCAGCAAAAACTGTGCTCCTTTGTATATATGCACAGGTGCCTGTAGGGTACGTCTGGGTAACAGCTCCCCGAAGTCTAAACCTGCCAGTGGAAGAAAAAGGTTAAATTTACTGCAGCTCTGTGCCAGGAGCTTATCCTTACCTTAAAACTTCAAATCAGTAATACATGAAGGAAGGAAAATTCAAGAGAAGTTCTGAATAAGTAAGTGGGAATATCCCTGAGTAAGAAGGGTGAGGAAGTAGACTTCCAGAAATGCTCTGCTGAAAAAGGACATGGTATGGAATATGGCAGTAGCTTCATTGGTAGGTTTCACAGAGAATTGGAAACTTACAAGCTGGACTTCCAAGGAGAACCATCCTCCCAGAGCCATGAGTCACTGGGTTTCCTCAGAGACAGCCCCATCCAGAATGGGAAACTGGAATGGGCACTGGCTTGCTGGATGAATTCCTATGGGGAATAACATGTCTGAGCTGTTGGTAGAGCCAATGTAGTGAATTCAGATTCTGAAGGTTGGTTAGCATTAGATTTACAAAACTAAAGAACCAAAAGGGATTTGGGGCATCCTCGAGATGGTTTTACAGAAAGGTTTACTGAGGCTCAAATATACTATATAAACTGTCATCCAAGGTTATGCACACAGTTAGTGCAAGGCTAGACTAGAAAACAGGTATTCTCACTCTCAAATGAGTGTTCTTCCACCGAGGATCTAAACCAGATTTATTTCCTTATAAACCAATACTCCAGCCCAACCCAGATCCAAAAAATAAATAAATAAATAAAACTCACCAGATCAGCTGAGCTATTGATTTTCAGCAACTGGGCATCCAAAGATCTGCAGTGTTCTTGGCTCTTTTCCCAGCTGAATGGGCCAGAGGAAAACTGGTAACAGTTTTCTTCGTGCCAGATCCAGTCTTGGGGACAAGGAACTAGGAAGTGAAACATATCTAATAAGTAAGTTATGTCTGAGCTAAAAAAAAAAATCTGCTATTCTTAAATCAATTCTTCTCTCATCCTTTCATATGCATACCATCTCTCCTTAATTAGAATTAGACCCAACATCTAAATTAGAATTAGACCCAATACTTAAATTAAAATTAAATCCAATGCCTAAATAAAGTCTCAGAGTCTTTATTTCTGCATTGTTTGAAAAAAAGCAAATAAAGCATTCTGATTTTCATAACTAAACTTACTTCTCATTTATTATTTTCACTTCCCCTGATGAAAAGCAGGACTAGAGCTGGAAAGTAATTTTAGAATCTGTTCTATTTCTTAAAGTTATGTTTATATTAGTGGAAGCAAGATTTGAGTGAATGGATATTTAATAACCATTCTACTATCAAATGTTATGCTGGTATATTTAAAAATTCCAAGATCTTTGAATAATGGACTTTAGGCTTAAGTACTAAGGCTCCTGCTTCTAGATGCTCATTGTCCAATCTCGTTGTCACGAGCCACATGTAGCTCTCGAGCTCTTTAAGTGTGGCTCTGCATTGAGATATGTTGAAAACTTATTATGAAAAATAATAAGGTAACTCAAAAAAGGAGTGTAAAGCATCCTATTGATAATTTCATACTGGTTACAGTGTTGAAATAATATTTGGGGTATATTGAGTTAAACAAAATTTATTAATTTTAATTTCACCTATTCCCTTACCCTTTTTTAAATGGGGTTACTAGAATATGTATCATTACATATGTGGCTCATATTATATTTTCTTTCATTGTTCTAGGGAGAACAATATAGTGATACTAAGTAAGGATCACTGTTTCTATAAGAATTCAGAAAAATAGTGAGAAATTTTCGCTAGGAAAATTCACAGGGAGTTCAATAAACCCAAATTCGGGCTTAGGCAACAGGCAAAATGTACCAAGGTCTATATGTTTACAGATGTCTTATAACAACCCCCAAATCATCATCATCATCATCATCATCATCATCATATCATCATCACCATCATTATCATCATCAACACCATCAGCATTTCTTCCATGTGCTAGTCACACTTGGAATCTCTTTATTGGGAAACAAAGCCCTTTAGTCTATACACTGTGACTAAAAGATGAAAAAGTGAAAATCCTTTAAAAGGCCACATCTTAATTTCAATTATCATTGTGGTATAAAACAATTATATACTTTTATAAGTGTAGGTTTTATCATAGGGAAGAAAGTAGGAGGGCACTGAACCATTGAAGAAGTGAATGATCAAAGGGGTACAGAGCCTTGGTTGAATATACTGAATGCAAGCTACTTCTTAATCTGCCTAGACCCATGACATTATATAAATAGAAAATATATATATATATTTTCTTGGACTAAAAGGAGGGTCTAGGCAGGTTTTCCAAACTATGACAAAGCAAGAAAGACACATCTCAAAATGTGGTATTCAAATTATCTGCATTAATTGTTATGGTTTTTTTTGTGATTGTTTACTATGAGCCTGTTTTAAGTGCTTTAAACATATATTAACTCATCTAATCTTCACAACAATCCTGTGAGATGTTTCATTATTTTTTATTTTGCATTTGACAGAGGAATTGGGAATTTGAACCCAGTCACTCTACCTCTCAGAGTGCTAAGTTAAAGGCATTTGAGGAAAATGTTTAAAAGGCAAATTTCTCTGTGCTCCTCTGGACAGTTTGATTAAGAATCTTGGACTTAGTCTGGAACCAGCTACTTTAAGCTACTTGGGTGATACCGATGTACTCTAAAAGTCGAGCACTACTAATTCCAGCACTAAATGTACAACGGGTTACTGTGAACACCTCGCATCTTACTAGCTGGATGACCTTAAACAAACCACACGTGGTAACTTCTCAGAGACTCTTCCTCCTTATCTATACATTGAGGGCAACAGATCTGTTACAAGAAAGATAAAATTTGTCTCAAACTTTGGAATATTGGCATATATTGGCCATATATAATTTTATTATAATTGAGGGTTGTTTTTTATACTCTTCTCTAAGCAGCTGATGAAAGACAGAACTTTATTTGTTTTCTTTGCTAACTGGCCTTCATCTGATACTATCAAAGAATGGAACATATTTCCTGGTACATGCTTCAGCAGCAAACATATTGCTTATTATTTTTTACTAGTTATCTACACCTGTTATCTCCATGAGATGGCTCTGAATAGTCGTGATGTAGATTTAAGCCCATATAATAAATAAAGACATAATTGTTTTACAGCTCTGCCTGTGAAATAAACCACCTTTTGGTATATAGCCATGTCTACTTATATAAATATTCTCGTCCTTGGGAATATGTGTCCTTCCTTCCAGTGTTCTTCAAAATGGTATATTCTTTTAGTTCCTTGCTAGCTCCCTCCTTAAAGAGATTAAATACATGTTCAGGTGCAAAAAATTAGTTTAAAAAGTTCTGGTTATTTTGGAAATGTAAAAGGCCCTATGAATATTGAAAGGATTTATAAGCTGCAAAACTTTACACAAAACAAAACTACCCATAATTATTATTTAACTTACCTAGATCTCAAATTTTTCATCTATAAAATGATAAATGAAAGGACGGTACTTGTGAAATTTTATATTTTTTTCAAAGAGACAAATAATTGAGAGTAAGTGAACTGTACAAGGAAAGAAGCTGGAGAAATTTCTGCTCCTTAATAGCAGTTAATAATGCTGAGAATTGGTTATTCATCCTGGCACCTCCAAGGAAGGAACGTCCCTCTGAAAGTGAATATTAGTATTGTAATTCCATCTCACACTCTCTCACCCTCCCTATAGCTAAAAGTATATACCTGACTCAAATATACACTACAGATACAACTAAATAATAGAAATAGATTTCTTAATAGTATCAGAATTCATATTGTCATCTCCTTCTTATAGATTCTACCATTTCTGCCTGCCTCCTAGATTCTGGTTCCACTTACACAGCTGAGAGCAACCCAATTTTTCTCATATAAACTGACTTCCTGGACCAATCACATTGTTGTCTAAACTGAAGGACAGATCTAACCCTTTCAAGCTAGTCAACTTCCATTGATTCGATATAAATTGATGTAGGAGCATATTTAAGGAAAATAGTATCATAGAACAAAGCAAATGATGGAGGCAGAGGTAGAGACTCCCAAGGATAAAGGAGACCCCTTAGGAAAATAAATCCAAAGTTTAACATATGTTGGAGTAGAAAGGGTTAAGGGCTTGAGGGTAGGAGGGTTCCTTCAGAAAAATCTCAAAACTGGAATATGAAAAAGAAAGAAACTGAGGAAGAAAAACTTAAATAAAAGCCACCTAAAGGTGCACTTAATAAAATCATTTATCTTAAGGACTTGGAGTAGGGGGGTGTGGAATGGGGCAGGCAGAGATTAAGTACTGCTGGTATAGAACATGATGAATGAATAATGATATGGATATCAACATGCCAATTTTGTGCCTTTAGACATTTGACATTTCTACGACCTTCCTGCTGTACCTGAAAAGTTTGCTGCTCTCTTCAGCGCTTCTCGGAGATTCAGGTTCTGGTGCTGAAGCTCCATTTGCTTCTCGGAGTTCTCCGCCAGCTTCTTGGCAAGGATTTCTATCATTTCCTCAAGTTCCCTCTGTGACTCCTGGGAAGCTTCTTCCACCTGCCGCTGGGCTGAGAGCTGTCCCTCCAGTACGTGTTCCTGGTGAGTAAGGTTGGCTCGCTGTTGCTTTAGCAGTGCAGATACCTGGGACACTAAATCAGAGCTGAATCAAAACTCCATTCAAATCCCCAGTAAAAGTCTCCCCATTGAAATGTGAGGAAATCAAAGAACAGAATCAAATCATCTATTATGACAATAGACCAACTGCCTGGACATTGACTCAATTTTCTCAGAAATGAGAATTTTGAAAGTTATTCAACATTACTGCAATATTTTTCTTTTCATATCAGGAACTTCACGTATGCTTGTGATCTAAAAAGAAAATTCCAGGATTTTATTTTTTTTATTGAGAGTTACACACTAGTTTTAAAAGTAATCACAATAAGGTGGAATGTGCCAGTTTGAAAGGATTTATGTACCCTAGAAAAGTGAAAAAAAAAAAAAGTAATCACCATATGAGTAGTATATCTGGGGTATAAATAAATTATAGATAATCTAAAATAGAAGCCAAACAGACCCAGTAATTATTAATAGGAATTATCATTAATGATTTGGTCTCTCTTCATGTCTTAATTCCTCTTTCATCTCTCCTCCTCAGACTTCCTAATTTTATTTGAGAACTGTGACACTTTCCCCTTTTGTGAGAAACCCACCCACAGAAATATTGTAAGTGGCTGTGTCACAAGAGTCTCAAGCTTTTTTTTTTTTGCCACAGCACATTTTAGGAAGGGTGGAGTTGAAATAAAGGTTGTGAAATCAGGGAAGCAAAAAATTTTAAGGGTCTAATATCTCAGTTCTAGACACCTGATGAGATAGTACAAAGCAGTCTCATAGCTTGAAGATTAAATGTGACCCTGTTGTAAGCTGATCCAGGCCTATTCTAAATACTACCTAAGGTGAAGGTATTTCTCCCAATCATTAGGAAAGATCTTAGGTGGTTGCCTATTAAAGAAAAAAAAAAAAGGTTTGTGACCTTGAACAATTGAGAAGCTAAATGAGAACTCCAAAGCCTTAATAACCTGGGTCCTGTACAGCTGAAATAACTCATATCTGTAACCTAAATATACAGCCAAATGAGAAGGATGATAACACTATCTGGTCCTTCTTTGCACCTCTCCTTTCGCTTTTAATATTCCCCCCTTTCCTAAACAGCCATATTATAAATTTATATTATTATGAAACCAATTTATCAACCACATTTATAAACCCTCATGCTTGTTCCAGTCATTTGTCTATTTCAGCACTTACATCGCACTCCCATCAATACAATGGTGGTCAATAATGCCAGGCAAATGATCCCTAGAAACACAGCTGCAGGGTGCCAGAACCGAGAAGGAAGATGATAACCTAGAGTGACAGAGGATAGAGTCAGAAAGACAGCAAAAGATGGAATAAAAGATTTCCTCTATTCATCAAACGATTCTTTGGATCCTATCTGTAATTTGTGATTTGCATTCCTTTCCTCTAGTCCTCCCAATGGCTCTGCAAATAATTCATTGTCTGCTTTTACAGGTGAAAAATATGGACAGCTAAAGAATTTAAGTAATTTGCCCAAAGCCACACAACTGCTAAATTTAAGAACCTGGACTCAATATCAGATACCTGGCTCTAAATATCTGATTCTAAAACATGTACTTTGCTTTCACTATAATTATTCTTTAAGAAATGCTCAATCCACCTTGTCTGGGTCAATTTCATCCAGAGTGCAGAGTCTAATGTGTTTAGTACATACCACATGCATACACACACACACACACACACACACACACACACACACACACACATACACACACTTCTTGTGTTTTATAAGTAAGATACCATAAACTAATGTCAGATGTCAGCAAGTAAATTTTAGCTAGTTAATTACCTGAAATTGCCTTAAAAATCCTAAATATAATTATGTGCTATTCAGTTTTTATTCACTAAAATTACATCTTGTAACAAGGATTATTGACCATAGAGATAGTTTCATACCAATTATGACCTTGCTGCTACAAAAAGAACAGATAAAGTCACCATTGTTATAAAAACAAATAAATCATGTAGCTCACAGGTATATGAATACCTAATTATGTGTCCCACCACTTAAAAAGGCTAGATATCACTGGGTCACTAGAAAACACCTCATCCAATGTATTTAGACTCCCCTTCTTGTGAGAAAAGCAAGTAAGGTATCGATGCTGTTATCCTTCTGATGTAAAGGAAGACACCGAATGGTTCAGTGACTTGCCTAAGATGACATAAGAGCTAACACCCAAACCCAAGACTTTGACCCAATTATCAGAAACTGCATAATTTGGAACATTGCCTCAGAAAATTCCCAGTGTGAATGAAGTTCGGATTCAAGAAATAGTTATTGAACTCCTAAAGTTGGTAGAGAAAGAGAGCTATAGTATCTTTTGCTAATAATTATTTAATCCTGGCCTTGAGGACAAAGGTCACTATATAAATCTTTTAACAATATTTCCCTCTGGACAGTATTTATCCTGCAATAGAAAAGACTAGATATGCCTGCCACTCTTGAGTTATGAAACTCCTAAATCTTTAGAAGAAACCTACAGGACCCACACCTGGGGAGGGAAGGTCCCTGTTCCTGTTTTTTACAGGCTGTTTTTTGTTCTGTCTCCTTGCTAGACAGAGACCATTAATCCAACTGACCCCCTCACTCCCACTAATGTTTGTCTAATAAGAAAGCAATCGCATACTTTGCAATAGGTGACTGATTCAACCAGGGCTTTGAGAGAAGAGTTAATCTCATAAGTGAAGTAAAAATCTGGTCCTCAATATTTACTACATGAGTGCAGAATGACTAGCCAAATGGCCAGTGTCAACTTGCAGCCCTATAAATGCCAACACTGTTTTCATCTCACCTTAGTTCATCAGCTCAAATGTTAAATCATATGATGCTCACATTTATTTTCCCTATGGAGAGAAATTTCTTTCTTGTTCATGGAAACATATTCTGGAATTCCTTTATACAAATTCCTGACAATAAACGTCTGTCTTCCCCTTCTTGTGTTTTGCTCCTTTTTCTGAGAATGGATATATCACAAAAGGCAATTTATTAAAATTGCCTGTGGAATTAGTGTATTAATTTATACTCAGGCAGTTTAAGTTATATACATAAAGCAGAAATTATTTTATTTTTCAGGGAAATGGCACACAATGAAGTATAATTTTTGCTAAACCATTCTGAATATCACTTACTCTGCTTTGAATAATTCAAATGATATTTCAGGTTTTTTAAATACCTCATAGACCTCTATTCTAAAAAGTATCATTATACACTGGGTGGATTCAAGTTTTACTGAGACTTCAGTGGATTGGATTCTGGATGGATGGGAGTTTGTGGTGCAATCTTAGCTCCATCACTTACTAGCTGCATGACATTGGGTAATTAAATTAATCCTCCTGCTCCTCAGTCTTCCCTTTATAAAAAGGATATAATAATAGTACAGATTTCAAACTGTTATTGTGAACATTCATAGAGATAATACTTATAAAGTGAATAGCAGAATGTAGCCTGAACTAAATTCTCAATAAAAGTTAGCTATCTTCATCATCTCTAACATCATCAGTCATATCAAGTTAAACCATTCATCATCATCGTCATTATATTCTAGTTGTGTTTCTTTTAAGTAAAGGTTATTAATTCTATAACATTTTCCCATTCTTGGGTCTTTAGGTCTTTTTTTTTTGCATGGGCAGTCTACAGGAATCAAACCCGGGTCTCCGGCATGGCAGCTGAAAACATTGCCCCTGAGACACCATTGCCCGCCTCTTTAGGCCTTTTAATCCCATTATTAAATGAATTTACATGCTTAAGCTACCAATGGGATTCTTTCCCTGTACACATTTATCTACCTATAAATACCTTTAGATTTCTCTCCATCCAGCTTCTGATCAGGCTGCTCCTTCACGGTCTTGATCTTGCAATCATCACAAGTCATTTCCAAATTCATGCCAAGGAGAGTGAAGCAGTCAAGAACTTCAACAAACTAGCAATGCGTGAGCTTCAGCTGGAGTATTTCAATAGTAGCTGTTATCTAGAAGAATGACTCAGTCATTGGTATGAGGAAGGGGAGGTTTTGCTTCATACTGGGAAACTAGCTGACACAAATTCTTGTCTGTTGCAGGTGAGGAAAGTGGTACTTCTGAGTGTTTCAGGATATTTCACTAAGCAATTTATGAAAGGGAAAGTATTTTCTATAACAATGAGATGAGAGATATTTTACCCACTCTTTACGTAAGGAAACATAAATTCAAAGAGAATAAATCATACTCATTCAAATAGGTGGAAGAGTGCGGGTAGACTAGATAGATTTTATAATGCCAGTGTTTATTTGTTTCACTATAGAAAAGTTTGTCTTGATATGATGTCTTCCATGAGTCACACATTTAAAAAAAATTTTTTTTTAATTTTTATTTTTTATTTATTTATTTTTTCGCATGGGCAGGCACCGGGAATCGAACCCAGGTCTCTGGTATAGTAGGCAAGAACTCTGCCTGCTAAGCCACCGTGGCCCACCCAAAAAATTTGTTTTGACTGGAATAATCATCAATAGACTTAGGAAATTTGGGGTGAGTCACATATGACTCCTATTTCCAGCCATAACGTGTTGATAATTTAAAATTTAGTTGGCAGTACTATTAATATAGGAGCAGAGAACATTTTGCAGCCAAATAGAGCTAGTTTTAAATCTTTCCTTTGTTATTCCCTTCACCTATAATTTGGGGGGACTAGTGAACACTTTGAGCCTATGTTCTTGTCTATAAAATTGGGAATAATGCCCACTTGATAATGTCCCTATGGGAATTCAAAAGAAATATTGACCATAAAATAAGATTAGCACCATATTGTAACTAAGAAGTTGGGAATTAACAAATGATTATGATTATTAAATTATTATATAGACATTTCCTTTTACTTTCTAAGTGTATTAAAATAGACCGGGAAATACCTGAAATCTCTGAACTGTATTTCATCTGCCTTGATCTCTGATAATGATTGGTATAGCCTTTATCTTGTGCCCTTCTGATTATAAAAACCTTGTGGCTGACCCTCATTTGTACCCATTTATCTAATTTTAAGACTTTTAGGACTTTAGAGTCTTGTGATCAGTAAAGACAGCCCCTTATGTTTATTAATGAAGGTCAGCCCAAAACTAACCACCCCCCAAGTTCAAAGTTATCTTGATAACTGAAGCTGTAGCTAACCCAAATGGGCCGCCTGACATGCGCAGTAGTTTAGACTGTAACCTACAAGTCACCTGTACCTCACCATAATATTAAAAATTATGCCCATCATAGTATTAAGGCCACCATTTTCTTACATACATTCTGTGACTAGGCATGTAATCAATCTATGCATGTTTAATCATTAAATCTTCTCTAATCACATCATGTGGAGCCATTGGGTTCATTATCCTAAAACCTGCCCATCTTTCAATGCTATAAAACTTTCAGAACTACTGCAGTTTGCAGGGGACAGATTTGGGGCCAGTAGCCTATCTGATCTCCTGCTCATGCCTAGCAATAAACTTTTTCCTCTCTTTGAAATCCTGGTGTCTTGGGACCTGTCATTTGAGTGCACAGGCAAAAGAATCCACTGCCTTTGTCTAAAAACAATGTGACAACTCGGTGGGACCAAAAGGTCCTCAGAAGCAAGGAAGCCTTATGTCTGACGCTCTCAGGCCCTGGAAGAACAGGTAAAAACAGAGACCAAGCCTTTTATTGCTGTTAGTCTGGATGCTCAGCAACCAGATTTTCTCTGTTCTGCCAGCATTCCACACCCTACTGGGGCCTTGAGAAGCATCGAAGAGAGAAATGGTTTCTAGTTCCATGTCTGGACATCTGACTAGGTGACTGGGTCATCAAGGTAGAAGTGGACTGGAGTATTAATTGGGTGGTTTGAGTCCCCCTGGACCTGGTTTTATGGTCCAGTCCTCCTTCCAAACTTTTTTTTCCACCTTTACTCTGACCTCTATACCTTTCTGTTTGCTAGGTACTATGCTGTATGCAGTTTGAAGCCCTGATCTAAATTTGTCTGTTGAGTACACTCCTAGAAAATAGTAATCCAACAATTAATTGGTATTTAATGAAATTAAGTGTACCTGTTTAAGTGCTAGCTGGTGTGTTCCTTAGGTATAGTGAGTGTTTAATGCTTGTTTAATTGTTAATCAGTGTTTTAAGCATTTAATGTCTGTTTATTAATTAACGTGCTTGGTGTGTGTTACTCAAATATAGCAAGTGTAAATTGGTGTGCTATCACATTTACACTACCCAAATGTTCTAACTGGTTATCGACTATGAAAGTTCTTTAAAATGGGAAGTTATAATTCTAATAGCATTCCTGAATATAGCCTTCTGGACTGCAACTTGAATAATTGGGGACATTTTAGTTATAAGCCTATGAAAAAAACAAAACTTAGTTTATTTCTGTAACATACTCTGGCCCGAATTTAATTTAGAATCAGGAGAGAAATGACCTGAGAATGGCTCTATAGAAAAGAGTATTATGTTACAGTTAGAGCTGCTCTGCAAAAGAGAGAAGAAATGGGGTGATATGATGTGTGTTCAATCCTTTATTTGTCTCTCCCAGCAATTGATGTTGATGGGAAAATGTAACATTTTATCTGTAAAGGTAAATGGAGAAAAGAAAAATGTTCTCCCTGATTCAAGTCTGGAGGAGTCACAAGAAGCTTTATTAACTCCATCATCTGCTCCACGTCCATGGTATAACAAAGGGACCAACAGATCAGGAAAGGAGGAAGATCTCCTATCTCTTCCTCATCCTCTTCAGTATCTCCCTTACTTAGAGGGAAAAGAGCCTGGGATAGAAATGGCCTTCCCCTCCCATACCTGTCAGAGTAGTCAGTTCAGCTGGGGCTGCTCTCTAAAATTAGCAGCAGAGCTCTGGGAAAACAGGAAAAACTTCTATCCCTCTGGAGTAGACAAACAGGAGGCCCAAGAAGATGTACGCATGTGCATACCCCATTCTCCACATCAGAGAATTTTTTCTGCATTGTACTAAGTGTGGTATGAACAGTCTCCAATAATCTAACAAACCCAGGGACGCCATTAATTGTGAGTATAGGTGGTGGGATAATTTTGTACTTTGTCAGCCACAGAAGAAGGAATAGCTTTAGTCTTACCCGACCAGACAGCACCCAACAATTTGACAGAGCATCCAGGCCCCTGTAATTTGTCTCCGTTTGCTGCCCATCCCCAGTTTTCAAGGTGGGTCACCACTGTGCTAGAGGCAATTTCTAGTTCTGGAAGAGAATTAATGGTTAGCATCACATCATTAATGTAATGAAACAGGGTCACATTTTTTTGGGGGGGGGGTTCCATGCTTTTAGATCTTGTGCCACCAGTCCATGGCAAACAGTGGAACTGTGTGAATGTACCCCTGAGGTAGCACAGTGAATGTCCATTGTTGTCCTCCCCACGTAAATGCAACTAGACCAAAGAAAGCACAGGTATGGACTGAGACATGAACTTTATTATAAGAATTTACTTAAGTGAAAGAAGGAAGTCAGTCAGGGAATCACACTGCTCTGATGGTGACCAACACAGAGGCCAGGGTGAAAGTGTTCCACAATTAGGCAAGAATCGACAGGGCCAGTTATAGGGGCATGAGACAGAGATTATAAATTAACAGTGAACATGATTCCAGGAAGGGGGAAGTAGGGTATAGATTAACATTTTTACGCAGAGAAGGATCTGGTTTCTTGCATACATTGATCATCTGTACATTCTTCCTTTGTGAGGAGGTTAGCTTAAACATTAACTGACCCAGGTCATGCACGCAGCTGCATGCTTTAGAGTTTCACAGAGACTGAGGTAACTGCTTGGCCCCTGGGCTCCCACACCAGGCAACCGAAGTGAATACTGGTTTGTGCAAGATCTCCAGGCTATTAATCACATTGCAGAAAACACTGACCCTGTGATGCTAAATCCACACACCTTACTTACTACATTATCTGGAGAGCTCTGTTGGTTCACTGTCTCAGGTTTGAAAAGTGTCTTTTACTGCAGACCCCTTGATCCATAATCTCAAGAACTTTTTGCTTTTGAATAGGAGGACCGCATTATTAATATAAAACAACAATATTGTTGGACTGTTCTCCCACAAGTGTTTAAAAATGCTCCCACAATATTTGGAGAAGTGTTCAAGTTTTAAGGATTTACACTTACAAGAAGGAGCATTACTACACTATATAGATGATATCAATTGCAAGTCATTCCCAAAAGGCATCAGATAAGAACACTATTCAAATTCTGAATTTCTAAGCAGATCAAGGTTACAAAGCCTCAAAGAGAAAAGCCCAATTTTCACAAGAATCAGTGAAATATTTAGGTTTGAATTATCCCAAGGACAAAGAAATCTGTTGCCAGAACAGAGAGAAGCCTTAGCCTGAGAAGCAGAGCCACTTGCAAAAAAGCAGCTTCAATGAGTCTTAGGGGAGGCAGGATTCTGTAGAATCTAGATACCTAATTCTGGACTCCTAACAAAACCCTTTTAAAAATCCTTGACAGGATCTGAGCAAGAACCTCTAAATTGGACTGCTGAATGTAAAAATGCCTTCCAGAAAATAAAAAGAGAACTTACAACAGCCCCAGCTCTAGGCCTCCCAGACCCAAGAAAATACTTTGACCTTTTCATACGTCAAAGGATTAGATTAAGAGTGCTTACTCAAAATTAGCTACTCCAGTATTTCCTAATGCTAGACAGATGTCCTGTGGCCTATTTTTTTAAACAATTAGACAGTACTATCCAAGGATGGCCAGTCTGGCTAAGGGCTATAGCAGCCACCTATGACATTCTCAAAGAAGCTGAAAAATTCACTTTAGGGTAACCCATCACTATGCATACACCATATATGTATTGTCATTGTTAGAACAGAAAGGTCGATGTTGGCTCACCACTGGACAGTTAGGTAAATATCAAGCAATTCTACTACATAATCCTAATATCAAACTAAAATCTTCATCAAATTTATGCCTAGCTACCTTGCTTCAAAGTAAGAAGGGCAACCTGTGCATAACTGCTTGTAAATAATTGATGAAGTCTATTCCAGCCACCCAGATTTAGTCAATCAACCTTTAGATCCTACAGACATTGAGATGTACACTGATGGAAGCAGCTTCATGGAAAGAGGACTTTGAAAAGCCAGGTTTGCAGTGGTAACTCTACAAACAGTTCTAAAGAGAGGGCCCCTTTCACCAGGTATGTCTGCAGAATGGGCAGGACTTATTGCACTCACCCGAGCTCTACACGTGGGAAAGGGACAGCAGATAAACATATACATAGATTCTAAGTATGCTTTTCATACAGTTCATGCTCATGGAGCCATCTGGAAGGAAAGAGGACACATAACATCTGGTAAAAAAAAAAAAATTAAACATGCAGACATGATCTTAGCATTATTAGAAGCAGTGATGATGCCTAAAGAGGTTGCCATAATACATTGCGAGTTATCAGAAAGGAGACACGGACTCTGTAAGAGGCAATTGATGGCAGGATTCTGAAGCAAGAGCAGCAGGCAAATTAAAACCTCCATCCTCATTGTTGGTACTTTCTCTGATACCAGATATATGAAGCTAAAAATCTTTTCTCCTCAGTATTCAGCCCACAATTTGTTGAGAGCAAAAGGGGCTTTGACTATAAAGAAATAGATGCTAATTCTCAATGAAACATCCCACACAAAAGAACAGAGGAAGGATGGATTTATAATGAATATGGAATAATTCTTATTTCCAAACACTTAATGGAAAGAGTTCTTACCAATTTACACTAAAGCACTCACTATGGAAGGATGTCATGTATCAAGTGGCTAAAAATTATAGCATAGAACCAAAGATTCAAAAAAAAAAAATTTCAGAAAATAGCAAAAAACTGTTTAACTTGCACTAAAAACAGCCCTAAACCTGGGCCTCCATATCTTCTTGTTTTTGTAGATACATTTACAGGATGGATAGAGGACTTTCCATGAAGGACAGAATGAGCCTCAAAAGTGACTTAGGCACTCCTGAAGGAAATAATCCCATGGTTGACTCAGATTTTTAAAACAACATGATAAGGCAGGGCAGGGGGGTTGTTTTTACATCAAAAATTTCACAGGAACTGTGAGAAGGACTGAACATATTTTGGAAATTACACGTCTTAGAGACTACAATCTACTGGGAAAATACAGAAGATGAATCATACCCTGAAGGAGATGATAATAAAACTCTGCAAAGAGACTAACCTCTCATGGGACAAGGTACTCCCAGTAGCTCTGATGTGGGTGAGGGTAGCACCCAGAAGCAGGCTCCTTTTGAGCCCATATGAAATAGTATTCTGGAGACCATGCCTAAAACAAGGTGGTGTGTGCACCTGCACTGATTAAAAGCAATTCACTGCTATGCCTGAAATCATCTCTCTTTTCCTATAAATGTTCCTGTATATCAGTTTAAGCCCAGAATGAAAAAACCCAACATCCAACAGACCAGTTGGAACCATAATGGGAAGGTCTCTATGAAATCGTATTTACAGCTTCTTCTTCTGTCAAATTGATGGAGTGAAACCATGAGTACATCATAGTAGGATAAAAATAGCACCCTCTAACAAGTTTTTCTCTCCTGGCCTCTCTCACAGGACAACTATTGAGAAAAAGACTACTGAGAATCTTGAAGAAGGAGAGGAAACTGACAAATTTCTGGGAGGCAGAAATCAATATATACCCCTAGAAAACTTAAAATATATCTTCAGAAAAACAGATAAGAAATTATAAATATTAACGTATTTATTTTCATCTGAGTACTAGGAAGTATATAAAAAACTTTATAAATGTGTGTGCTGCCCAAAGGATAAAACATCTTCTTTTTGTTTGTTTGTTTTGTTTAGGCGCTGGAAATTGAACCCAGGTCCCCAGCATGGTGGGCGAGAACTCTGCCTGTTGAGTCACTGTGGCCTGCCCAAAACATCTTCTTTTATAGCCAAACAGATAGATTACTATATAGAATCATCAGATTTCTCCTGACATGTACTTTTGGCGTATCTCTGTTTTTTATCTATGCTGCGGCATAGCCCAAAGAGCTGATATATTATCAAACATTATTTTCTTACAATGGGCACACTCCTAAGCAGCTTCTATGATTCCGTCTTAATGCTAGGTATGGTAGATTAAGCCAGAGAGCCCCACTCTGTTAGTTACAGCAGAGCTACTTACAACACAATCCTTTCAGTACAAGGAAAATGGGATGGTTGGCTCCAGAGCAATGTTTCCAAACCATAATACTACAGAAGGTGACTGGTTTGGGACAGATTGGGTTAATAGACCTGATGTTTGCTGCGTAGCTCCAAGCACTCAATGGTTGCCTCCCGGTTGGGTAGGCAGATGTGCTCTAGGATTAACCTGGGCTCAAGGAGGTATTCATAAATCTCTACCATCAAGAGCAAATCTATCATTATAAAAAGCTCGATGGGCCTGATCAGTATTTCATCAACATGCTCACCTAGCTCCTATATTTCTGCCTTCACTAGGCACAGAAGTTGTTATACTTGGGATAGAGGCACTGAATAATTTTTACAAGCCTTGAATGACAGCCTCAACAGTTTATTTCTTTTAAGTATTGAAGTGACCCTAATGCATAAAGCAGTACTACAAAATTAAATGGCTTTAGATGTCTTGACAGCTTTGCAAGGAGGGGTATGTATTATAATAAAAACTGAATGTGTACCTATATACCTGATGAATCTTATAATGTAACTAAAGTGTTATAACATACGAAAAATCAAATTAATGCCATAGACACTAGCTCCACCTCCTTCAGCATATTTGATTTATTTAGCCGACTTCCTTTGAGAATAGGATCCTGGTTTTGTTCGGTATTATGAACAGGACTAATGATATTACTAAAAATTGCAAGCATGCTCATCTTTAAAACATGTCTCTGTCTCTTATCCCAGTCCTGCCATAACTGAAATATAGGAAAAGCCTTAATACTCCAGAAAAAAAGCATGAAATTAAAGAATTAGTACAACTGCAATCTAAGAAGTTCCATTCCCCCAACCCTTAGGGTTGATACTCCTCTGTCAGCTAGAAGTAGCCACAGGGGTCCTTATCCAAGATATTTGCAAGATTGGGGAATGGTCAAATGATAGGGAGGAGTTATAACTGAGAAGTTAGGAATTAACAATGATTATGATTTTTAAATCATTATATAGACATTTCCTTTTACTTTCTAAAGTGTATTAAAATAATAGACAGAGTGAAATACATGAAGTGTCTGACCTGTAACCCAGCTGCCTTGATCTCTGATAATGATTATATGATCTTTATCTTGTGTCCTTGTAATTGCAAAACCTTACGACTAACCCTCATCTGTACCCATTTAATCCACTATAATCTGGTTGCCCTGATCTTTGATGATTGTATAACCTTTATTTTGTACTGTTATGATTATAAAAATCTTGTGGCTGACCTTCATTTGTGCCCATTTATCCAGTGTTTTAGAGTCTTGTGATCACTAAAGACAGCCCCTAATGTTTATTAATGAAGGGTCTTGGGGTCAGCCCAAAACTAACCCTCCACCCCAAGTTCAAGGTCATCTTGATAACTGATGCTGGATCTAACCCAAATGGGCCCACCTGACATGCATAGTAGCTTAAACTTTAACCTACAAGTCACTTATGCCTCATTATAACACTAAAAATCATGCCTATCATCATTTTAAGGCCCCCATTTTCTTAGATATGTTCTGTAACTAAGCGTATAATCAATCTATGCATGCTCAATAATTAAATCACCTGTAATTACATCATCTGGGGACATTGTGCTTATTATGCTAAAACCTGCCCATCTTTCAATGCTATAAAACTATTAGAATTACTGCAGTTCAAGGGGACAGATTTGGGCTAATAGCCCATGTGATCCCCTCCTTCATGCCTAGCAATAAACCCTTTCTCTCTTTGAAACCCTGGTGTCTCAGGAATTGATCTTTTGAACACACAGGCAAAAGAATCCACCATCTTTGTCCAGTAACAATAGCCAAAACGTCATAAAAACTCAACAAATAATAGTTATTACTGTTGGCAGTACTTATATACAACGCAATTAAATTGCCCAACAAAGCATACATTTAAGTCCTAATCTATGATTGTCTGAAATCACAGTCTCTTCTAGAGGTTCCCATGAGTATATCTATATGTATTTATTGATAGAATCCTCACCTATTTTCCCTTCACCATCTCCACATTCTTTTAAACAGAAAAGAAATGTCTCTTTGCAGTTAAACTTTTTTTTTCCTTTTAATCCTTATCTGTTAGCAATACCTGCTGGAGTATCTATAGGTAAAATGATATGATTCTGCGATTTACTTTAAACTACTACAAAAATAAAGCTGGAAAGGGGGCTGAAAAATTAAAATAAATAAAATATCTAAGAAACTATTAGAAAAAAATCACCAATATTGACAGTTTGATTAGGATTTCATTTCCCTCTTCCTCCCTGTTTCCTGCGTTATCTTCTGTGTAGGCTATCTAAGATCAAACTGGAAATAGTCTTTCTGACATTTAAAATTTTATTCCAATCACATAGTTAAAACAAAGAAATAGAAACCAGGCAACCTAGAGCAAATATCCTAGTCAAATCAGCTTGTAGCAAATCAGTGTCACTTTAATTGCCCAAGTCTCACCTACCTCCCGTAATTGTGAGAAGCACGAACTTGATTGGATACATTTCTGTATTCTGCACAGTGACCTTCACAGAAATTGGATCTCATAAAATCATTTTAACAATGAATACTGAATTAATATTAAAACAATGAAGATGACACCCCAAAATCTCATATAGTGATGCTGTTATTTCAGACCCCACTCTAGTTTGCTAGCTGCCAGAACACAACACACCAGAGACAGATTGGCTTTTAGTAAAAGGGGATTTATTTAGTTAGTTCTTCAGAGGAAAGGCGGTTAACTTTCAACTGAGGTTCTTTCTTATGTAGGAAGGCACAGGGTAATCTCTGCTGGCCTTCTCTCCAGGCCTCTGGGTTCCAACAACTTTCCCCAGGGTGATTCCTTTCTGCATCTCCAAAGGCCTGGGCTGAGCTGCCAGTGTTGAGATGAGGAATGCTGAGCTGCTTGGGCTGTGCTATGTTGCGTTCTCTCATTTAAGCACCAGCCAATTAAGTCAAACGTCATTCATTACAGCAGGCACACCTCTTAGCTGACTGCAGATGTAATGAGCAGATGAGGTTCACATACCATAGGCTCATGTCCACAGCAACAGAACTGGGTACCGTCACCTGGCCAAGTTGACAACTGAATATAATTACCACAGACCCCAATATTCCCAGAGACCTTTACAGGGTGGGGGGTGGAGAGTATGTAATAACTGTATTTTCTGGATGATTTTTCTGCAAAACTACAACTTCTCTAACAGCAAAAAAAATTAAAGATGAGACATTTAAATACAGTTGATGAAATGGACATGGTATATATTTCATGTGAGCATGTCACATCCTAGTATCTTTTTCAGTTTGTTGTAGGAAGAAGTGCCTGAGAAGGTTATAGGTGACTATATAGTTAAAACATCCAAATACATAGACAGCACCAGCAAGAACTGCACTCTTTAGATAAGGCTTACAATTTAAGATAGGTTTCTCAGACTTCTGAAACCTACCTCCCCATTCACTCAAGAGACCCAAGAGAGCAGGATTATCCATTGTGCTTTGGAGCACAGAATGCTCACTAAGCAATCCAGAATGTGATGATGAGCCCTAACTATCCCCCCATTCTCTTCAAATATAGTTCTTTTTTATTTTTCCTTAAAAAACTCCTTTCTACTTAACATCTACACCTAGGATTGCCATCATTTTTTTCTTCAGCTCTTCATTTACATACTTTAACAGTGCAAATTGTTGTTTTGCAATTCCAACTAGATTAGAAAACATTTAAAAATAAGGATAGGGGTGTGAGGGTAGTTCAATGGTAGAATTCTCATCTGCCAAGTGAGAAGACCCAGTGAGAAGACTCCCAAGTAGGAGACCCAGGTTCCATTCCTGGCCCATTCACTTCCCCCGCAAAAAATTCAAAAAACGGTTCTGCAATAACAGGATGGTCACATGGATAAAGGATGAAACGTGACCCCCACGATATAACATATAAAGAAATAGAAAAGGATGTATCTCCTTCTAAAAAGGAAAGCTCATTCTCTCCTACAAACCGTGCCCTACCATATGAATAGTGTAATACTCTACAAACGGTATACTCTTATGATACTTGAGTTTCTTAGCTATGATGACATCACCTTACAGTCTACATTCAATTTTTAAAATATAAAGAAATTTAAGGACACTCTATCTTATCTTTTATTTTGAGAAAGTGGAACAAGAGCCTAAAATACTTAAGGGTTTGCTGAGCGTCCTTTTTCTATCTGGTGCCAGACATGGACTCAGTTATAATAAAAAACATAGGTAACATCTTCTAAGAGATATTTTAATTGCAGTAATGAGTCTCTCTGTAAAGGATTCAATGAGAGACTTCGTGAGTCACCAAGGTGGAGAGTATTCACTCCATAATAGACTTTAAAAGTACAAAGTGAGGCAGAGAACACCCACACCAGGAGTACCCTTAAATTTCATCTTCACTTTTTCTCAAAACAGGAGTTCATACCACAGAATGGAGAGTTTGGAAGCCAGAGAAATCACCATCTTCTGTGTGACCTAGCCCCTCAGCATTGACATTTTCTGCCTTTCTCTAGCCAAACCTAATAGAAGCACATGGGTTCCTGCTCCTGTTTTTAAAGATGCATGGGCATGGTTTCTACAATCATTGCATTGCTGCCATCATCCCTCCCTCACAGTTTTATGTAACCTCCTCCTCTTAAGTGTGCACAGGATCTGTGATGTGCTGCTAACCAGTGTTATCTGACAAAGCTGATGAAATGTATGTGATCACATAAATGTGATTACATAAGGTAAGGATACAGCACCCATCTTGTCAGAATCTCTCTCTCTTTCTCTATCTCTTGTTGGCTTTAAAGAAGCAAGCTGTAATGATCTTGTAGCCACAAAGAAATGGATTCTGCTAACAACCTGTGGCAGCTTAGAAGCAGATCCTTCCCCAGTTGAGTCATCAGGTGAAATGCAGCCCAGCAGACACCTTAGGTGAAACCTCATCAGATACTAAGGAAGGGAACTAATTAAGCTGTGCCTAGATTCCTGATCCACAGAAACTGTGAAATAATTAATATGTGTTGCCTTATATGGCCACAGGTAATTTTTTATATAGTATATATATATACAGTATATAAATAGCCCTGTGATTAAACTTAATCCCCTTGTCTTATAAAAATTCCTTAAATCAAATCATCTTACTGTACTTTCAATGACTCTGCAGTTGCCACTACTTGGTTCATAAGACAGAGACATTTCCAGTAGTTGCAAGATGGATCTAGCTTCTTTCACCATGTTTTCTGTTTTTGAAGCCATAATTGTGGCCCACCTTACTTGCTTAGCTCTTTGAAGCTGGAACTTGATGCCACAGAGTGATAATATCTTTTTTTTTTTTTACATGGGCAGGCACCGGGAATCGAACCCAGGTCCTCTGGCATGGCAGGCAAGCATTCTTGCCTGCTAAGCCACCATGGCCCACCCGAGAGTGATAATATCTTGACATTTATTTCATTGAGATGCAGAGAGGAAGGAAAATCAAGGTGGGTCACATGACCTATGCAAGGTCAAAAAGAGGATAATCAAAGGAACCAAAAATAAGCAATTATTTAACCTTGTTATAGCTGTTGTATAACAATTCCCTGAAGCTATAGGTGAAAAGGCCTGTGTACATGCACTTCCATCTGTTCCACTCCAAGTCCTTAACAACCTAGGTGTAAGCTAATGATTCACAAGCTTAATGGAATTGCAACAAAATTGTGTAGGATTATAATGAGATCCTTCCCCACTACCCTACTACCTGCCCATTTCTACCATCTGTCCATGAGCTAGATGGTAGACCCTCCTCAGTCTTCCCACTGGAATCTTCTTTCCTGTCTCATTATATCCTCCATGGAGGCTTTGATAGGCACTGAGCTTGAATGCAAACTGCCACAAGACATACTCACTTTCATTAGGAAAAGAAGTTACATTTTCCTAGCTTTCATTTCCCAAGAGAATAATCTGGTGGGGGGGAAATGTGAAAATACTAATTCTGTAATAAAGAAATCACAAAGAGGTCAGTGAGAGAATCTTATTTTGTTCAAACCTTTCAGGAAGCTGGAGAGCAAACAATGATGGTGATCACAAGACAGGGAAATGCAATGAAGAAAATGAACTCCTGTTAATTGGCAAACCTGTTCGTGCAGGTAAGGGCTGGCTTGACTGAAAGAAAAATCCAGGCTAGCATGGGAAAATATTCAAGAGTTGGAATATTGGAAAACTAAAATATCTGGAGAGGGCATTGGTATAAAACCAACGTGTCAAGGGCCATCTGTTGTGAAGCATATTGGAGGTGAAGGTCACTAGTAAAATTGAGTGGAAATCGGGATAATCTAACACTTAAAAAGTACTTGCTATAATATCAGGGAAATGATATGCTTTTTCACATGTATTAACTTATTCAATATTTACACCCCATATTATATAAGATGAAACTGAGCCAACAAAGAGATGTAATATCTTATTCAAGATTACAGAGTTAAGTGACAAAGAAGGTATTTAAACCCAGGCAACCTAGCGAGTCTTAGACTTGATGGTCTACTATCTGGCTGAGAAGAGAAAGAGAAAGGAAAGATTAATGATGCTTCTTATGTACATAGAACTCTGAACAGAAACATTCTATTCAAAGCACTTCCAAGCCTCTGATTGTATTTTCTCTTCAAAACAACATCAAAGGCAGGTCAAGGGGTATTTCCTGCTCCTGTTTTATGAATGGGAAATTTTAGGGCTGGAGTGCTTCTATAATAATTTAATGGTGGACCAAGACTAGAGTTCTGCTCTTCTTGTCCTTTAAGTATCTTCCGCTTTATCAAGCTTTCTGCTAAAATTTGTAAAACACTCTTTACCCTAACCCTAACAACCTTACTTTTTTGAGAAGAATACAGCACTTATCTAGTTGTGTAGCTGACAGAGTTTGAATCACCAGAATCCTAACAGGCTACTCTCCTGCTATTTGATTTCCTTAATTGAGAAAAAAAAATTTCATATTCTCCATTCTCACATCATATTTTCATCTGTGCAAGGACTCTTAGAGTGGGATCCATTCTACACATCTCCCCTTAAAAATCACTGGTGTTTTTAGACTTTTAGAGTGAGAAATGATCTGAAAGATGGTTTTGTTCATTAATTACGAGACAGATACATCCCTGTAAAGTATCACCTTTGACAAGCTCAAACTAGCCTTTGTGCAAAGTGCTGTGATAGCTGATATCCATTTTATGATCAATCGTTAAAATTTTCTCATGAAATACTTTGCATTAAGTAACAGATTACCTTCTTACATGTAAGTCATTTATATAGTACTCATTTGCCTCTGTAGATTATATTTCTTTCCAAATATTTGATACTCTTTCTATGTGATCTTTTACTCCCACCTTAGCCTTCATTTTCTTGGGTGACAAAATGATTTCTCAATAGCAATGACACTTTACTGTAAAGGAAAGAAGGAAATAAAGAAAGAAGGTAGGTGAGAGAAGAAAGGAAGGAAGAAAGAAAGACAACAGTAGATCTTGGAGCCCAATTTTAAAACAAAAACAAGCAATATATTGCGTCTCTGACTTGTCTGTTTCAATGGGAATTGAAGTCAGCCTTAAGGGGGATGTCATCAAGATCATCTGGAAATTCTAAACTTCAATACTGTTTTCTCCAAAAATGGAATGGCTTTCCAGTTCATTTGACAACCTGTCAGCCCTCCCACAACGGCTAGAAAGAAATGACCCAGAACCAGGAGAGTTGATTAACAACATAGCAAAGGGGAGGGCCTAGATTACAAAGAGCAAAAGAGGGGGGCTAATAGCATGGGGTGGGGTGCGGGTGAGTGGAGACTGGCAGGGTGACATTCAGCCTTCAACAGTCACCTAAGAGTGCTGTGGTGAAGGGCCAAGAACACTACTCATTCTCTAATGGGAAAGCGAACATGTGGTCCCCAGCCATCTGCGTTTGACCTCTTCAAAGCCAGATTCCTCATTGCTGCCTAGAAGGACACCCAGTTCAGAGGACAGATGTGACTTCCCTGAGTGTCTTCCTTTTGGGGGCAGTGAGAAAAAGAAAACCAAAGAAATATAAAAAGAAGAATAATGGAAGGGAAGGAAAGAAGGCAAATGGAAGCAAATATGGAGGATACCATAAAAAAATAAATAGAAGTAGAAAAGGAAACAAGGAGGAAAGAGGAGAGAAAGACCACAGAAAATAAAAGCTAAAAGGAGTAAGGGAGACAGAGAGGGAGAAAAAGAGAAAGGAAAAACTGATTTATTGCTAAGAAAATTTCTCTCCTTAAGTCCTCTAGGTCAAGAAGTCAGACATGGCACAGAACATGGAAAAGAGGCAAGAAAAACTCGATGTATGATCCTGGAGAAACAGGAGTTCAGCCCAATGGGAGTCCAAGCCCATGCCTTGACCACCTCTGTCTTGTTGTTTTTCATCCTGGTAAGTTCAATTGTGAAAAGACTGGACAAAACTTTTAAGAATGTGGTGGTAAATGGGGTGAGATGGAGAGACATATGAGGGGTAAGTGGGGAGATGAATAAGCAGAATGTGTCCTTAGTATTATGGAATTACACTGATGCATGTATACTAATTTATAATAGAGTTTGATTTGAATTCTGGCTACATCTACAGGTGTGTGGATGGCCCAACATCTGGGCCCTAATACCTTAACCTTTAAAAATATGGCTCAATATATCCAACTAAATATACCCTAGACCCACTTACAAGGTTATTATGATTCAATGTTATAAAATATTTAAAATACTTAGCAATCTGACTGGAAAGTAGTAGGTATTCTATGCATAAATTGTTTCGTGTTTCCCTTTCCCCTTCTTCTCTTATATGATTAATTAATGATGTGATGCTGAAGGAATGAAAGGGGCAATGGGATAGAATTTAATTTGCAATGGGGCTGGAATTGCCAGTCAATAACAATATCCTGAGGCACAGATCAGGAAATTTCTAGGACAAGGTGATATTTATGGCTGCCCTTTATTCACAAATGTGATGTTGCTCGTTCACCACCAAAAACACATGAATTGGATGTTTTTTCCATGTCCTCTCCCTTCAGATACTATAGTGGGCAAGCACGGGAGGGGTGAAAACAAACAGTCCGAAACATGGACTGACTCTGTGACCTTGCCCTCATCTCTACCCTGCTCTCACCAACTCATGTAACAAACCCAACCACAACAGATGACTGATGGGCTGCTGAGCACAGCAGATCAGACTATTTCCCTGTCTGAGACTGTTTCCCTTCCTACAGCTTCCTGGGGCAAGATGTGAAGAAAACTGTGTCAATACTGAACAGTAAGTATGCTAGAATCCCAGCCAGGAGGAGGGAAAGACAGACAAAAAACACATCAATATCGAATATCTGCGACTGCCTTTTATTCATTTTTACTTAAACGGATATCAACCTACTAATATCACAGACGGGTTACCCCCAAATAAAGACCTCTAATTGTGTCATCCTAGCTATTCAAAATAACACTGCCGACAGCATTTTTCTCAAAGTCAACCTTCCCATGGAAGTGACAGAATTAGTCTCTATTTATATAGTCAGCGAAACTTGTGAAAAGACTTTCTAACCCTTGCTTCTCTGTGACTCATCAAGACAGGCTGGATTCAATATCTAGTCACATCCATTTCTGGATGATTTCCAAAGTAGCTTCACCACTTCAAGCCTAAAAGGCATGTTACAGGTTTTAGAGCATGGTAATATTTATTGCACTCTTGACTTAGCTATCACTTTGATGTAGTTATCCCCTAACCTACATTTTATGCAGAACCGAGAGGACATAAAGTGCAGGAGATTCATTCCACTTGGAGGCAAACTATAAAAAGAGCAGTGACAGACAGTTTGAATAATAGACTTGTTCCAGCTGAAGGAAAAGACATATTTAGCCATGGGAAGGGTTTCCCAATAGACGAGTCTGTTAAACCCAGGGGAAATGGTGACGGCCTTGGTTACCTGTCACGTGCACATTGGGCCTTAGTTACTTAACACACGCTGAGGTTTTAGCTGCCTTTCACCACAGGAAGGGTTCTCCCCTATAGAATCAGAATCCTAAAGTTGTGGAACTAGAAGAGGCCTTGAACTAACGAGGATTAGGAAAATACCTGGAGGTGATATTGTTCAGTGAAAAAGCAAACTATATTTTCTACAAGCATGTGAGAGGAAGTAGAAACAGATTTCAATAAATTTCAGTAGCTCTATGTATCAGAAAGTATTACTGAATGACAAAATCTTCTCATCTTCAAAGATACATAAATAGCTCCTTTCCCCTCCCCCTCCAGCCTCTGCTCTAAACATGTACTCCTTCGCTATTTTTTTCATCCCTACAGAGAAAAATTTTTTATACTTGCCATAATTAATTCAGAATATTTAGTTATCTTTCATCTAGGTGAAGTTGGTTTCTACCCCCACCCTACCCCTTCTGACTCGGTCTCTGGAGGTATGCATATCAGTTTTAATCCTGGATGTGAAAGCTTAGGGCCCTTTTTATGGTGGGAGTGTCGCAACAGCTTGCGAAACATAAATTACAAACTTAAATGCCTAGATTTCATGCTTATAACTGAAATTTTCTTTACTTCTTTTTTTTAATGCAAATATATACAAAACTTAGCTTTCGCATCCATTTTCAAAGCCACTCTTTCTAGAATTGCGTTCCAAGGTCTTTCTTGATAATTGCCATCATAATTATTTATAATTACCATGGTTACATTTTGACTATTAACACTATGTTAATAGTCATTAGTTTGTCTTACGGTGATTCACAAAAGGATTGGCACAATGCTGTTTATAGTGTAAAAGTATTGTTTAAGACATCCCATTTCATGATAGAGTCAGCTGGTTACAGTGAAGCTTAAATAATATAAACTATGATGAAGAGTATATGTTTTTCTTATAACAAAGTGTCATATTATTTCTGGAATTCTGCCAGGCATTGACTGAATTTTTATTGTTAAAAACAACTTCATTTTTTCTTCCTAGTTGCCTAACCACAGACTGGGTACACCTCTGGTATATATGGTAAGCTTCAGCTCTAATATCCAGTACCTAGAGGACTCAAAAGGTACTCTATTTTCTTAGAGTTGCTATTTCTTTTTTTTTTTTTTTAACTTTTTAAAAACTTTGTCAGCATAAAGAAAATATTTGAGACAGCCTGCCTACTTACATAGCATCTCATAAAGTTTCTTTTCCTCATCACTAACCTATGTGACAATATGCCAGGATTTCCTATTTCAATACCATCTCCTTGGCCAACATCAAAAGATTATTCTTTCCTTCCGTCAGGGTCTGTTCTAGCAATTTCTTTACAGGGAAGAGATTACTTCAATGAAGTGAAAAAACAGCCCCTGCAAATCACCTTCAAGTCTCTTATCAATAGTTCTCATTAGTATAGAGGTATAAATGTGAAGTGCCAGCCTTAGAACTAAAATCTTATGATCTCTCTGTAAAGCATTCAAACAAGAATTCAAAATGCACCCCTTTAAGACTGATTATGACAGAGTTGGGTAACAAGTCAAATCACAGAGTTCTCACTTGCTCCCTGGGCTCCTTGCAGGTTGCTCGTGGCAATTGGAGCGCTGCTTCTCCTGTGTGGCCTGGCATCTGTGTGCTTCCGGTGCTGCTGTCTCGGTCACCAGCAAAATGGGGAAGATGGAGGCCCACCACCCTATGAAGTCACAGTCATTGCCTTCGAACACGACAGCACTCTCCAGAGCACTATCACTTGTGAGTGCACAGATGTCACAGCAAGGGAAGGTCTAGGAGGGTACAAAGACTGGAAAGATTGGCTTAATTGTATTAGCAACTCTAGAAATCTGGGTAGTTTTGGTTTCCAGAAGCTTAACTGCACAGTGATCTTAGCTCCGACTCATACTGTGTTCTTATCTCAGTCATTTATCTGGATGATGATGATAGAGTGGTAAAAAGAAGGGAAACACTGGAGACAAGTTGCAGTTCATCAGCTGGAATCTTGGGCAAAGGTCCGTGTGTGGAAGTAAAGAGGAGCAAAAGGTTTACGTGGAGATAGAGCTCTGAGAATGGCAACACAATATTTTTGGAAATGTTTTACAAGCAAAGCTCAAATTGTGGCTTGTTTACCCTAAAATGTTTCTCTGTAATAATGATTCTTCTCATTTAAATCAGCCTATAAAGATTAATCTTATAACCTGAAACCGCAACAGTTCTACCATTTTTTAATCATTGTACTGTCATGATCTTTTTGAACCTATTATGGATTTTTAAGATTTCTTGCTACATCTGGGATAGTGAGTTCTGTACATGAATTGTCCAGTTTATAAACTGTTTTGCTGAAATTATTTTAAGCCCTGAGCATATCTCTTTTCCAAAATGTCTTGGGTTTTGTGAAAACCAATATGCCCTATTTCATTCTTTGAACCTACAGTATATTCTGAAGGTATTCAATTAGATATTCTATTTTATACCTATAGCATATTTTATACTATTTTAGATCTTTAGAGAAATTAGTGGTGTGTACTTTTAGTATTTTATTTTTCAAGTATTGATACACTAAATTTTATTCCCAATATCCTCTTGATCACAAGACACTTTCTTTTTCTCTTATTACTTCCTAAAATGTGGGGAATAAATACCAGGCAGAGCATCAGTTACCAATATACTCTTAATATTTCTTTTGAAGAAAGAATAATATAATTCTTTGTAGTTCATCTTCTCTCACCTTTTCTCATTGCTTTCTTGGAGAAAATAAAAAGCATAAGTAAATATTCCTGAGGAATCTACAATATCATCAGGTTTTAAGTGTATACAGAGTTACGGAAACAAAATTTAGACTATTTGAGGATACTGTAGTAGACGGGTCTTCTAGCAGGGAGTGAAACTGGTTTCTAAACAAGCTCCAGAGAATTTTCATAAAATTTGTAGCAGAGAGTGAAAATGAGTTTGGATACTTGTTAAAAACAAAGAGACATTAGCGCAATGTAAGTGTCTAATTTCCAAGGACGACAGGTTTACTCCCACTCTATTCCTTCTTTCTCCGCCAGCCCTGCAATCAGTGTTTGGCCCCGCAGCTCGAAGAATCCTGGCTGTGGCTCACTCCCACAGCAACCTGAGCCAATTTCCCTCCTCTTTGGACACCCTCCCAGGGTACGAAGAAGCTCTTCAAATGAGTCGCTTCGCCGTAGCAACGTATGGGCAGAAAGCACCTGACCTACCTCCGGTGCCAGAAGAAAAGCAGCTGCCTCCAAAGGAGAGGGGGTCTCCTCGAATAGAAGACTCTTCAAATTGATGGGAACTCTGATTATATAAATGGGGTAAGGGGTGTTCCCAGATTCCAAAGAGCTCCACGAACACATGGAACATTTCCTTTTCTGTCTTTCAAAAGGTTTAGGATGGCATCTAAACATCGCTCCATAGAAAAGATGGGTAGTAACTCTTTGCTCCCAGTCACATGTATTTTCTGATATGGAGTGCTCTGAACAGGAACTCTTGTTCTTTATATAATGGCAAAAATTGGCAGCTGACCATTAGGCGTGTTGATTGCTACTCACCAGGAAAGCACCCAAGATGTCTCAGATGCCTTCAGTTATTGAGTGTATATAACATTCCTTTACCCATATAATACTGCAAAGTTGCTTTTCTCTCTGGAAGATGAATTCAAACATGAATATCAATGCAGCAAACTCACACATCCTTCCTCGTTAGAGAACATCCAATGTTGTACTGAATGAGAATGATCATCTTAGCCACCGTATAATACCCAACTAGACATTGAGAATCCAATTTGGGGATGGCCAATGTGGTTTAGGGAACACAGTACGAAATATCAAGCTCTTTCACTCTGGCTTTACCCCCAAGCAGTGTGAGAAACTGCATAGAAGAGTTCTGTTAGGTTTTCAGCTCCTCTGCCCTGCAAACACACACACACACACACACACATGCACACCTCTTTCTAACTTAATTATATGACAACTCTAAAAGAATAGTGTGGCTTTGCTTCTTTCCTCCTTCCTGCTTGACCACTTAAAACCACAAGACGTCCACAGTGATACACGTTAGTCTCTAGTGGTAGCCCTCACTGCCACCTGGTGGTCACATGTGGAAACTCCACTCTCCCCTTTGACAAATGCACAGCTCTCCAATTCTTGGAGCACTAACTGAACGCTGGCTCATTCCCTTGATGCCATCTTACTATGCAGTACTAAGCAGTCCACATAAATGCTCCTACCTCAAAGTACTTTTATTGGAAAGTTGAGGAGGTGAGGTGTATTGGAGGAAAAGCTACTTATCTAAAAACTTTCAAAAGGTTTAGGATGGCATCTAAACATTGTCCCATATAAAAAGATGGGTAGTAACTCTTCGCTCCCCGTCAAACTTTTATATAAGTCACAAAAATCTTTAAAACTGTTTTCTCACGTATAAAAGAAATTAACACTTTGATGGATTCTTGTGAGAATCAAATAAGCTAAACATACGTGACATGATTTGTAAGATATTAGGCACATGTATTAGTTATTCTTATGACTGACATCTGGTTTTCACCTGCCTGCTATAATTCTCCTGACAACTACATAATGACTTGTCCTTTTGCTAGCTTGCTATGTTGTTCCCAAGTCACACTTGACGTGGTGTTATTTCATCAATAAATATTTGTTGATTGAGCTTAACTAAAGATAAGTGATGATTCCTTTAATTATGTTCTGCATAGCAGTAAGGAATATTTGAGAGACTGTGTTGTTTGTTAGGCAATTAATTCCAATACTTTGTAAGGCAATTCAGACATAGGGAGTGGGTGATTTATGCAACATGCCATTAAATATATTCCTGGGATGCTCACTCAGCCTAGAGGAGAAAATGGCTCTGAGTACAACCTGCTGGTCATGTGCATTTATCCTGAGTCACTTATCAAATGCCTCTGGAAATTGTTGAGATGCATGAATTTTTAACAGCACCCAAGGTGGCCTTTTTTACCATTGCCAGATGAATCACTTCATCATCATACATACCATAAAATAGTCTAGGATATTTCATCCACCAAGACGCCACAGTCTTGAAGAAGTTAAAATGTTGAAGAGCATAGAAAGATCTTGAAAGAAACCCTGTCCATAAGGATTTCATTCGAAAGAGATCTCCACCCATCCTGCTCCTTATTTAAAATATGGAAACAGGTTCATTCATTTTAACACATTCATCCATCTAGCTTCTCTCCTACATCTTCAATGTTCAGTGTGTCATGTCATGACCCACTTCATGCGTACAATCTTAGCACTATTACACGGCCTTCTCAAGTCTTCCCCTTTTTTAACCTTCCCATTTTGTAACAAGCTATGGGCATCGATCTGGCTTCAATTCTTTCCCTATGCAATCTAAGATATCCGTTAATCAATTCAGTTGCTTTTGCTATTGCTATCAACATTTTTAAACCTTTTTAACTTTCCTCACATCTACCCTTCAAACTTTAAATACTGGTTCATTGAAGTTAACTGATTTCTTCTCAACATCTACACTGCTGAGCAGTGCTAGAGAAAATCTCTCAGCTCCACTGATTGAGGTCATTACAAGTTCATGGACTTCAAAAACAGCTGAAACATTCAGCATTGTTTCTAGATTTCCCCTAATAATTTTTCCAATCCTTTTATCTCATTTTCAAATTTCAAGATCTCTCTTCAAATGTCACACTCTATCATCTGCTCATTAATCCTGCCAGGGCAGTGGGCCTTTTAGTGTAGAGAGTAAATCAAAGCCTTCAGAGAACTTCCTGCCCAAAGGTTATAGACCTCTAGAGGTCTGTACCTATCTTTCCTTCTTCTGTGTTGTCTCATTGTAATAGATGTCACTCTTAATTCTCAATAATAATACTTCTAATTGTGCTTTGCATTACATTGATTCAATAGTTTCTTTGTTCCACGAATATTCTTTAAGAAATTATGCTCCAAGTGTACTGCAGGGAAAGCTGGGGCAAATGTATGCAAAACAAACAGGGTCTCTGACTTTCTGTATTCATAGAGATTCCATTGAAATTAGGGTAAAAAAGATTAGGGAAAAGAAAAAATGAAATGACAACAAAAATAAAATGATAAAAGTGCAAAGATATTTCACAACTCTTAATCAATATTTTAATGGAAGGTCTAGCTGATGCAATAAGATAAAAGAAGAATAAAAAGGTATACATATTGGGAAGGAAGAAGTAAAACTTTGTTCATGGATAGTATCAAAATTGATATATAGGGCTGGCCAAAGTATCTCAGCAGGCAGCATTTGCACCTGCCATGCCATAGACCTGGGTTTGATTCCTGGTAAGCTCATGCAAAAACAAATAAATAAATAAAAATTAAAAATTGGTATATAAAGTCACTAAGAATCAAGGAAAACACTCCTGAAAATAAAATACAACTATGAAAAAATTGAGGGGCACATGACTGATATACAAAGGTCCATTACTTTTCTATATACCAGTGAAGAACAATTGGAATTTTAAATGAAAAACATAACGCCATTTACATTAGCACGAAAAAAAAAGAAAGAAATATTGGGTATGAATCTAACAAGCACTATATAAGGAGAACTACATAATTCTGATGAAAGAAATCAAGGAAGCTCTAAATAAGTGAGAAGATGTTCCACGTTCATTGATAGGAAGACTCAGAATTATTAAGAGATCAATTATTCCCAATTTTATCTATAGATTCAACACAATCCCAATCAAAAGCCCATCAAGTTATTTCATGGACATCAACAAACTGATTCTAAAGTTCATATGGAAAAGCAAAAGACCTAGAATAGCCAGCATAATACTCAGGAGGAAAAAGGTGAAGAACCAATACCACTTAACTTCAAGACTTACTATAAAGCTACAGTGATCAAGACGATGTGGTGTTGCTGAAAGAGTAGACAAATAGATCAATGGGGCAAAAGAGAGAGCCCAAACAAGCATAGTCAACTGAACTTTGACAAAGGAGACATAGAGAAAGGAGTCTTTTCAACTAATGGTACTGCAGCAACTGGACACCCACAAGTCAAAAAAAGAGAAAAAAAAAGAATTTAAGTACAGACCTTATGTTTTCACAAATATTAACTCAAAATGGATCAAAGACCCAAATGTAAAACATAAAACTACAAAATTTCCAAAAGATAATTTTTTGGTTTACTGAAGCTGTTGGAAATGCAACACACCAGAAATGGAATGGCTTTCATAAAGTATAACATTTCCTTGTATAAAGGAAATTTTTTACAAGTTTACAGTTCTAAGGCCAGAAAACGCCTAAATTAAAGCATCCAGGAAAAGATACTTGACTCAAGAAAGGCCAACGACTGTCACATGAGAAGGCATGTAGCTAGTGTCTACTGGTCCTTGTTCCCAGTTCCGTTGCTTCCAGCTTCTGATGCCAGTGGTTTCCTCTCTAAGCATCCTTGGGAAGGAACACAGTGAGGTTTGCTGGGTTCTCCCTGTGTCTAGGTGTCTGCTCTCTTTGTCAGCACTCCAAACATCTGTGTTTCTGTCAGCTCTGAAGCAACTGTTTTCCAAGAGTCTGCATCTGAGGTTTCTTCAGAATATTTCCCCTTTTAAAGGACTCCAGCAAACTAATCAAGACCCACACTGAATGGATGAAGTCACATCTCCATCTAATCAAAAGGCCACACCCACAATTGGACTCCCTGGATATCATCTAATCTAAAATTTCTGCCCAACAACGTTGAATTAGGATTAAAAGAAATGGCTGCCCCCATAAGATTGAATCAAGATTGAAACATGACTCTTCTGGGGTACATAATAGTTTCAATCCAGCACAATTTTATTGGAGAAAATCTAAGGGATCGTGGGTTTCATGATGAAGTTTTTATATCCAACATCAAAATCATGGTCTATGAAAGACAAAATTGATAAGTTTAGCTTCATTAAAATTAAAAACTTGTGCTTTGTAAGAGAGATTTTAAAGAGAATGAAAAGTCAAGTCACAGATTAGGAGAGAATACTGGCAAAACAAATATCTGATAAAAGACTTGTGGTGTCCAAAATACACAAAGAACTCCTAAAACATAATAAGAACACAAACAATCCAAATGACCAAAAGATCTGTACAGACACCTCACCAAAAAAGATACACAGAAGGAAGATAAATATATGAAAATGTGGTCAATGTTACATGTCATTAGGGAATTTCAAATTAAAATTAATATACTACTGCAATCCTATTAGAATGGCTAAAAGCCAAAACACTAATGACATTAAGTGCTGGGAAGGATATGGAGCAAAAGAAACTCTTGTTCATTGCTGGTGGGAATATAAAATGGTACCACCACTTTGGAAGAAAGTTGGCATTTCTTACAAAGTTAAACATAGGCCTGCCATGCAAACTCGTAGGTATTTTATTCAAATGAATTGAAAACGGATGTCCACAAAAGAAAAAAAAATAATATATAAATGTTATAGCAGCTTTATTCATCATTGCCAACAATTGGAAGCAAACGAAACATCCTTCAATAGACAAATGGATAAACAATGGTACATCCGTGCAATGGAATATTGTTCAGTTATTTAAAAAGAAATGAGCTATCAAGACATGAAAAGACACTGAGGAACCTTAAATGGATATATCTAAGTGAAAAAAATGCAGTCTGAAAGGCTGAATACTATATGATTCAAATAGTATGACATTATGGAAAAGGCAAAAATAATGAGACAGTATAAAAATCAGTGGTTGCCAAGGAGAGGGAGAGGAGAGAGGAATAGGTGGAAGGAAGGACCTTTTTAGGGGGCAGTGTGCTGGTTTAAAGCAATTATGTACCCCAGAAAAGCCATGTTTTAATCCTGATTCAATCTTGTGGGGCTAGAATTATCGTTTAGGGTGGGAAACTTTGGATTGTTTCCACGAATTGTGACACACTGAATTGTGGGTGTGACCCCTTGATTAGATGAAAATGTGACTCTGCCCGTTTAAGGTGGGTCTTCATTAGTTTACTGGAGTCCTTTAAAGGGGGAAATGTTTTGGAGAGAGCTCGAAAGCAACAGAGCTGACAGAGAGAGCCAACACATAAACAGACATTTGGTGATGCAGAAAGAAAACAGGGAAGCTGTTTAAAACCAGAAGCCAAAAAGGACCAGCAGATGCCAGCCACATGCCTTCTCAGCTGACACAGATATTTTGGACCCATTAGTCTTTCTTAATTCTAGGTATTTTTCCTGGATGCCTTAGTTTAGATATTTTAATGGCCTTAGAACTGTAAACTTGTAACTTAATAAATTCCCTTTTTAAAAGCCATTCTATCTCTGGTACATTCCATTCCAGCAGCATTAGCAAAACAAAACAGGCAGCAAAACTATTCTCTATGATACTGTAATGGTAGGTACATGATATTAACCATTTGTCAAAATCTACAGAACTGTACAACACAACCAGTGAACCCTGACACAAGCTATGTACTTAAGTTCATATTACTGCATCAATATGGGTTCACCAATTATAACAAAAATACCACATTAATGCAATATATTAATGATAGGGGAAACTATATGAGGTTAGGGTGGGGATAATAGATAAGAACTCTGTATTCCCTGCATAAGCTTTCTGTAAACCTAAAACTACTATAAAAAAAAAAATCCTACTAAAAAGAAAGTTCAAGAAACAAACAAAGGTTAAGACAGAGAACAACAGGTAGTTGGGTGGAGAATCCATAGGAAAGACTAAGAGAGGGAAACACATTTTGAAAGATGGGAAAAGGTTTGGTTAATCTGAAGAACTGAGAAAAGACTAGAGGAGCAAAGGGGAAAGCTTCAGGAAATTTAATCAGAGAGGAAGAAGGGGCTTTAGGATAAGGAGTCTAGGTTATAGTTCATATGCATTGGCAAGCAACTGAAGGATTTTAAACAGTGAGTGAGTTGATAAACCTTGAATTTTAAGATGACGACTCTTTTTTTTTTTTTTTTAATTTGCATATGGGCAGGAGGCACCAGGGATTGAACTCCAGACCTCCAGCACGGCAGGTCAGAGCTCTGCCTGCTGAGCCACAGCAGCCGCCCAAGATGATGACTCTTGATGTTACATGGTGAATGGACTGGAAAAGCCCGAAGACCAGGTGGGAGACTACTGAAGAACAGGACAGAAGACACAATTGTAGGTAGAGCTAGGATAGTGAAAATAGAGGTGGAAATAGATATTAATATAGGGATTTGAGATACATATTAGTAGAATTTCCAGGACTTGCTGATGGATTGATTAGGGAAAAACAAAGGAAAGGAGTACAAGAATGGCTCTTAGAAGAGACTTCAGCCAACATATGGAAGGTGAAGTCACTAACTTGGGATGGTGAAGACTAAGAGAAGCCCAGACAAAGGGGAAATTCAAGATGGTGATTTCTAAAAGAGGAGAAAAGGCATTTGATGATGAAACAGATACCAAGTTAATCTACAACAAGGCCTACTGCATTAAGGAGCAAGAAAAGTTCAGATGTGCCAATGAGAGAAATGAGTTTCCTTGAGATTGAGTAAGGAAACCTTCAAATTGTAAAAAAGAAAAGAAAAAGAAGTTCCATACTGCACCTTCAAAATTGGCAATGTTTATAAGACATGCACTGGAGATGACACAGAGACTATCTGATACATGCCCATCCGGGACTCTGGGGCCTGGATTGGGGATATAAATTTGGAAGTCATTAATTTAAAATTTATACACAGGTGGGCATAAATAAGATGACCTGGTCCCTGTTCTTGTTCTCCTCCTTTTCCTTTCTCTTACCTCTTACTATAATTGCTCACTTTCTACTAGCATTTTCCTTTTCATATATATTTGTTTGTAATTGTATTTTAGTACATGGAAGTACAAAGTGCCAAGGAAATATTGTGTAGAGAGAAGTTTGTTTGTTCATTTTCCCTGCCTGCAGATCCTAGGGTAGTTTCAAAGAGCACACATTTCAGAGAAGAAATTCACCTAGAGAGAGGAGATAATGCAAGCATAAGCATTGAAATATGAAGGTACTTTGCTATTTCAGTAGTGTTGTATGAATTGTAGGTGGGAACCTGAAACAGAGTTGAGGAAGAAAAGTGTCACATTGTCAAGCCTTGCACTAGGCAATTTAGACATTGAACTTAAAGCTAATGAGGAGCTACTTAAACCTTTGTTAGCAGAATTCCATAATGTGATCAATGTTTTAAAAACCTTACTCTGATGAAAGTTTGAGCTCTTGGCTAAAACATGAAGAAGTTAGGAACAAATTTTAGGTAGGGGCATATTGCAAAAATCTTAGTTAAAAGCTGTAAGGGCCTTTGGTACTGGGGTGATGATGAAATGAACATAAATTTCTTCCTCTCAGCAGAAATCTAAGCTGTGCTCAAACGCAAGTGATTAGAGGACAAATGTTCACTAAGTCTTTCATCTGATTTTAAGTAGGCACCTCTGTCTCAGCCCTAGAAAACAAAAATATGACAATTCCCTTGCAGCCTGGCAGTGAAGGTGTGCTCCCATCTTCAACACTGGTTTCCTGGGGTGATTGCACTGGGCAAAAAAAAAAACAAAAAAAAACACAATCTCCATTGCTCTCACTTGCCAAATCTAAAACTCCTGGAAACCATCAGGGCTGTGCCTAGTGTGATACCAGTATCTGAAAGGAGGTGTGGAGGCAGAATGGACAAGTGTTCAGTACTATGTGCAATGACAGGAGGAAATGACCCTGGTCAGCTCCTAATCTGTAGTGGAGACCTGAAAGATAAGCATATTTTAATTGACACAAGTACAAAGCAGGCTCTCTTTGGGAGTGAAAGCAGGATGTGAAAGAAGATTGAATGAGCTGTGATGACTGGTTCCATCTGCAGTTCTGAGGCAAATAGAACAGCACAGTGTCCCCTGTTTCCATTCCAGTTCTAAGTCCAGTTCTAGGTCAGGAACTGCAGCATAAATTCTTATTGATTGGCCTTGTAGGTGTGACTATAAGATCCTTACTAGACATTCTGATTAATTAGCATGCTAAGAGTTTCCTTGTTTCTGAGAGCTTGGAAATAAAGCAAAAGTAGGGTTTTTTTCTTTCTTTCTTTCCTTCTTTCCTTCCTTCCTTCCTTCCTTCCTTCCTTCCTTCCTTCCTTCCTTCCTTCCTTCCTTCCTTCTTTCTTTCTTTCTTTCTTTCTTTCTTTCTTTCTTTCTTTCTTTCTTTCTTTCTTTCTTTTTTTTCTAGTGAAAAGGCAGGGGGAGAAACACTGCAAAGTCTGGGAACAAGGAGGTTTGCTCTCTTTCCCTTGGGTAAGCAGATTGGCTGAAAGGTAATAAAAGGCCAGGATGGGCAGTCTGCCCTTGAGCAGACTGACTGGAAAACAATTTCAGTGATTTATGGATTGTCCAAGATGCACTGGGATTTCAACAGTGGAAAATATTTGACATTCTCTCTCTGAGTAACATTGGCCAATATTCCCTTGGCTCCTTCACCTTGGTTAACCCAGAGTCGCACTATTTCCCACCTCAAAATCCTTATAACTTTAATCTTTTGGACAAGATGTCATGAAAATGGTCAGTGTTTGAATTGGACCCTGAAGGATGATGGACTTTTAAAAGCCAAAGACATAATAAAAGGGTATTCTTTCTATGAGTGAAGATAGGGAAAAATGACAATGTGCCTCATGGAGAATGGTAAAAATTCCAAGAGTGATATAATAGGAATGAACATGGAAATATAGGTTGGTGTATTTTTATGGAAGGGCTTACATGTAAGATTAAGTAGTTTGGACTTTATCCTACATTCAGTCAAAGCACTGCAAGTGTTTCAAGGGGAAAGGAGATGATGTGATGTATCTTGAAAAATACCTTGGGTATCACTAGATGAATAAAAGCAGAAAAAGGTAGAAGACAGGGAGACCATTAGGGTTACTGAGCCATCCCCATTTGACAACAATTCTATTTTTAGGATAAAAACCTAGTTCTAGGCAGCATTATGAAATAAGGCAGACTAAATTTAAAGTCTGTTCTCTGTATTTCATCTTCTGTGTATTCACCTTTCAATTGATTATGTTGTCCTCAGTAAATACCAAAGTAGATCAATTCAAAGAGGATGAAAGCTCATCAAGATTCAAATAATGGATGAGTAATCACAACCTTTTGAATGGCTACTATGCATCTGGTATATTACCTCATTTAATTCTGCAAACTCTGTTCCCCGAGCTTCAAGGAAGTAATATAACTTGCCCAGAGCTGAGTGACTGGACTAAGTTCTAAACTCAACTTTCTCACCTCAAACACCAAACTGAAAAACCCTTTTATTTTTTGATTTAATTTTTATTCTTTTTAATCAAATGTGTGATTTTATAAAATTAAGTAGCTCTACATGGCTTGTGAAGAAAAATAGCACCTTCTCACCACACACACATTTTCTGTTCCCTACTTTTTAGCTGATTTCTTTAATGGCCACTTCTCCAGATTCTATGCATATGTTTCGATTCTAGATTTTTATTTTCAGTTATTTGGGGCATAATCTATTGACGTTCCATTGTTAAAAGATGAGAATTCAGCCTTTTAATTTTTTTTTATCACCACCTCCTCACCTTTGTTACCATCAAACATCTGAACATTTCTTGTTCCCCTTTTCCATCTTCTAAATATAGTTACATCATAATTTTGATTATATTAGTATTATGGGAAGCAGGAAAGAGGGCGCTAATAAGAGTTTGAAATCAGGCTTTATGGCTTAAAAGAATGGCTCTGCCCCATTCTGTGCCTCAATTTTCTCATCTGTAAAATGAGTACATCTATCTCATATTATTGAGGATTATGGGCGCTAACACATATATATGTAAAGCATGTAGTACTTAATAAGTGGTAACCATTTTTATTATCTTGTTGATTACCTTGATCTATCTTCTGTTAAATCCTGTTTCATATACCTCGTGTCTTCTTGTTTTTTTTCCCTCATTTTGGACATGCTTACTGAAAATATGCACACAAGAAGTAAATTTTAGGAGAGCTTGCAAGGCTAAAAATGTATTATGCTACTCTCACACTTAAATGATAATATGTCTTGGTATGAAATTCTAGGCTGGAATTCATTTTCCTTAGAATTCTGAAGGTATAGCAAGCTTTAACCCTGCTTTCTTTGTTCTATCTTGTCTTTATTTGTCCTTCTCAAATGTATTTCTGTGTTTCTGTTTCTTATGTAACTAATTTTCTATTTGTGTCTGTCTGCCTGTTCATTGTATTATCTTATAACTTGGAATGTAACAAAAAACCTACAAAATTTCTTTTTAAGAAAGCTCTATTGGAAATGCTTAAGAAATAAGTAGTTTTTAAATAAATTTTAATAAATTGATACTCTTCTGAAGTAAAAAGAAAAAAGAGAGTAAATAAGGAGAAAAAATTCTCTGAACTGCAAAATTCAAAATCTTAGTTTTGTAATTACTATAAGCAAACCTGGCCATCTGAAAGAAACCGCCCTTGGAATTTCCCTAAGGCAGCAGAAAATTGCCAAAGGGCTGCCTCTAGGAAAAAAGCAAAGACCTTTTCCAATTGTTCTGAAGCACCCCCTTCCCCCCAAAAAGGGAATATCTATGTAACGATTCAGTAATCAAAATCATCCCTTAAATCCTAAATTCATTTTCCTTGTTTCAATGATAACGTTTAGTTCTGTTTGCTTTTAAAATCAGAGACATTGGAACCCCAATAGAAGAATACAGATGATAAAGCCATCAAAAGTGGTGGATTCTCTGCCCCAAGCACTCAAATGACCAAGTCCTGAGTTTCAAAGAGAGGGGTTATTGCTAGGGAGGAAGCAGGAGATCAGATGGGTTGGAGGCCTAAAAACTTGGTCTCCCTGAGCTGCAGTAATTCTGATAGTTTTATAGTGTCAAATGATGAGCTGGTTTTAAGATAATGAGCACGTGACTGGAGAGGATCTACTTATAGAGCATGCACAGATTGCTTACATGCTTAGTCACAGAACTTTTGTAAGAAAATGGCAGCCTTAATATGTTGATGGGTGTGATTTTTAGTATTCTGAGACATAGGCTGGTTAGATTCAGCTCTATTTATCAAGATAGCCTTGGAATTGGGGGGGTTAGTTCCATTAATAAACATTAAGGGCTATCTTTAGTGATCATAAGGCTCTAAAGTTGAAACACAGGATAAGGGCATATAAGGGAAGGTCAGTTACAAGGTTTTTAGTCATAAAATAAATCGTTATCAGAAATTAAGGCAATTGGATTACAGTTCAGAGATTTCAGGTATTTTCCTTTGTCTACTCTAATGTACTAGAAAGTAAAAAGGAATATCTATATTATGATTCAGTAATCATAATCATGCCCTCGCCCTAACTTCTCCATTGCATTGCTGTTGTAAATAACTTTAAAAATATAACTCAGACTCTTTCAGAGAAAAGCATACTTTCCTCACTCCTTATCTTTTGCAAGTTCCACCGCCTTCCTCCACACCGCCCATCCCACCCCCGCGACGGATCCCAGGAATAGCTGCCTTCACTAGCAGGTGGAAAGCCTTAGGCCTTTGGTTCTCCCTCTGGAGACGCCGCTCGCATCTGCCTCACCGCCCAGTCTTCCACCATCCTTCCTCCTGTTTCATCCTATTCCCCTGAAACACAAATAACCCGTACTATCCTTTAAATGAGTTTTCGCAGAAGGAAAAAAAAAATGTTCGAGAGCCACTAAATGAATCATTTAAATTGGCTGAAATTTTCTTGAAGCCAGGCCCAACTTCTGGGTTGTAAGAGAAAGTGCATCACTTTTGTATTGGGGTATGCGTGCAGCCCTTAATAGTTATTGCCGGCATCATCTCTTCCCTGGATTTAGGTTGTACTTCATGCCCTTCATTTTACACATCTCAAATTCCTGAGTCACGCTCTGTTTCTGTCGCCGCTCTAGGAGCAAATTGTGGCACTCATCCAATCAAAACTGAAGCGAACCTGGGGGAGGAGAGGCCCTGGTGGGAGGAAGCCAACCTAGCAGGCAGGCAGCTCCAATTAAATGGGCAAAGGGCAAAAGGCAAACCCGGGACACATCTGCACTGGCCAATGGGATGCCAGGCCCTCCCTCCCTCTTTTTCCTGACTCCAGCTAGCTGGAAAAGGCTGGATTTTAGCCCTTTGTATTTGTTTTGGGACCCTACCAAGAAGCAGCGGGGGGAAGGGAAGAAGACATCTTTAGAACACACTTTTCGTTTCGTCTTAAAACGACGGTCAGTATGAGAGTCACAATAAAACAATAAGGAAAACTTTCTTAGATACGCAATGTAATCCAGACAGGAAAAATTTAGATGGAAAGAAATACACTAAAACAGACGATTCTTATGTCCACCCCTATTCCTGGCGGTCCGGGACACTGGGGCGGGGCGAGAGGCGGGACTTCGTGACGTCACAACACCGACGCGCCTCCGTGTTGTTTTGCGTCCCGCGCCCTTCGGGAAAGCCGCCGGGATTTCTGTGCTGGCGGTCCCCGAGCTCCAGGCGAAGGGAGCATAGATCCCTTCCGATCGCTCTGCCAAGTGTTGCGGCGGGAGCTGGCGTCTCCGAAGCGATCCTGATTCATAGTGAAATTTGACGCAGGGAAACGATTCTCGAGAGACGCGACCATCAGCCAGGGAGGCAGGGCCCGAGCGGGGATCTCAGAAACCCTGCGGTCCATCATGAAGTTCCAGTATAAGGAGGACCATCCCTTCGAGTATCGGAAAAAGGAAGGCGAAAAGATCCGGAAGAAATATCCGGACAGGGTCCCAGTGAGTGTCATGGGAGCGGGGGGGAGGGGACTGGGAAGCTCCCGGGGCGAGCGTGGCTGTGGTGAAGCGTCACTGCCCCAGGCCGAGGAGGGAGACGCGAGGTCCCTGTAAATCACTAACCCTTGACGCCGTTCGCTGGCCTCGGAGCCAGTGAGCGCTCAGGCTGCCGACCTTTTAAAAATACCCATATCCCCAGGGCCCGTTTCCATCTTTACAGCTGATCGCATCTTTAGAGCCGAGCCTACGTCTCGAGTGACTCAGCATTATTCAGATACGAAGGTCGACATGTGCACAAAATATGGCCATGTATGCGAGAGTGATTAGGTTGGGGCCCTTGATTTCCAGCCTTTAAAAGCGCAGGGATATTGTTACGGGAGCAGCGAAGTTGGCTTTAACCTTCGTTTTATCCGGCTTGACAAGGAAAGAATGGGAAGCCAGTGGATTCTTTCTTGTGTTTTATCATTAGGAAAGGGGGCGGTAAGGGGAGCGCACCACCAGGCGGACGTGGCGGGGAAAACAAGGTCACGTTCTCTGCGCAGCAGCCCTCTTGCTTCATTATTCTTGGCTCCAGGGGCTTGTGTGGGGAAAGGCCAGCCTTCCCTCCGCTACTTAATTCTGATCAGACTGTACCTGGACACAACAAAGCAGGACCGAAGCCTCTTTTTCTCTGTTGCGGAACCTGGCATGTGCAGTTAAAAGTAATGCGATCCGGGAGGAGGAAGAGAAATACTAAGGCATCCCTCAGCATCCGGGTGTTTTACCCGTCTCCCCCTCCCCCGCCCACTTGCCTGTTTTGTTTCTCGAATGCAGGCTGCGCAGCCGGAATGGAACGAGGAAGAAGAGTGGTAGATTTTGGAGATGGAGGAGCAGCGACCTTAAGGTTGTGCTCTTTACCTGCCACCTTCAGGCAGGGACAGTGGGAGACGTTTTACATGTAATGTATAAGTAAACGAATTGCAATTATCTGATGTCCTTTCTTGACCTGCATGTTCTCCTTGAACCTACTCTACAGTCCTTACCTCACTTTCATTGTTTTACAGTTACCAGAGGTGATTTGGGCTTTAGTTAGCCCAACAGTAGAAACCCCTGGTAGTCCTTTTCCTATGAGAAAGAGGCAACCTTAAGGCCTTTCCATTCCCAGGAATTGGGTGCTACTGAGTAATAACTCAGTAAAGAGTCCTTCACAAATCACTTTCCTGCTGTCTGGACCTTGGGGGGACTGTTTTAAAAGCTTCTCCTAATTCTAATCTCCATCTTTGATAGAAGTATTAAAAAATGACAGTTCACCTTTATTGATGGCTTACCTCTTACCCGGCGGTCTTCTAAGTGCGCCCTCTATATTCAGTTAGTCCTCACAGTGGTATAACCACCATTCTACAGATCAATCAGAGAAATGAAGTAACTTAGGAAGCTAGCAAATTGCTGGTCTGTTACTGGTCAGAATTCCATTCCAATTGTTTCTCAATTTCTAATACAGTTCTGTGAACTAGAATTAAGTGCACACTGTGTGCCTCACATTCTACCCTCCCGAGCTCACAAGGTAGTATGGTGCTGGTAAAGTAAGCCGATAAACAGAATGCCAATTTTTCAAGGCTCACTAAATACGAGGCTCTATGCCAATAGTTTTGCATAAGTCACAAACTCTAAAATGTACCTTTTCCTAAAGCTAGTTAAAATTCCCCTATAATTTTTCAAAATTAAGCCCTCCCCATTTCAATCATCTACCTGCAGTCACCCCTCATGTTTCATATGATCCCCTGTTCTTTTTCTGTAAGTGTTTTACTTCGTGATAATAAATAAGTCACCATGGACCTGGCTCAGCTCTCTGGCTTCTTCTAGTTATGTTTTAACCAGTGCCAGACCTCCACTGCTTGTTACCGGTTCAGTGGGTGGCCCTCTTTCCTGCAGTTGTGACGCAGGGAGAAGAGCTTTATGCTTTCTTAATACTGTGATTTGGGTTGTAGTTCTGGCTTTACAGGAATTCCTTGTATTCTCAGTCAGCACCCTAAATCTCACTATGCTCAAGTGACCCCATTTATGGGAAAATAGGGTTCCAGTAAATGATTTCTAAAGCCCTTCCCAGCTGGACCATAGGTGTTACTCGAGTAATCTCATTCCCTGGCTGCTCACATAACCTGAATTTAGACCCGGTCACTATCTTTTTATAGCTACCATCGAGAAGAATAGGTGTGCTTATGCCTGGGGAGGAAGGAGCTCATGGGATCTTGAAATTACCTTTATAGCTACAGTGTATTGCAAACCTGTGACAGGAGGAAACTAAGAGCCTGCAGAATGTCTCTTTTTTTTAATTTGTTAACAACCCAATGGAATATTAGCTATATTTCACAGATGAGGCCGAAGAAGCAAAGCATCTAAGCCCGAGGGTCCACTGTAAGTGAGAAATAGGGTTGGGATTCCTGCAAACCTAAACTCTTTCCTCTAAATCAAGGCCTTAATGATTTCCTGCCCTGCCTTTGCAGGCTGCTCAATTTTTTTGGCTCCCTTCCTTTGTGGTTTCCACCTCTTATTGATAGGAGCTGCTGAGTCTCAAGAGTTTGGGGGAGACACAATACCAGTCTCCCTGTCTCCCTTTGATTTTATTAACTCTGCTGTCTTCTGTCCATCTCATTTGTTGGCCTTACACTGATCTCTCCATGAAGCTCTTCCTACTTTTTCCTTTTAATTTTGGACTCACATCGTTCTCCAGAATTTTTAAATATAAAGTATAATTATGTCCCTCAGATATTCCTAGTACAGGATTCTATTTCTCTAAGCACAAAATAAATTTCTCACTATTTTAATCTGTCCGTTTAATTTAAAAGCTTCAAATTCCTCCCTCCTAGTTAATCTTCATGTTTATATAATTTTTCAATTATTTCCTAAGCCATTTTCACATAAAGTTCTGAGGATTATGGAATAGGTATCTATTCCATGACTTTGTAAAAGATGCATTGGGAAGTCTTCATCTTCCTTTTGCTCATTGGAATGCCGAAGCTGAGAGTTTGTGGCCTGTGGAAAATCACACAGCTAATAGAGGTTCTTGCCCAATATTTGTTTCTGCTTCTTCACTTAACTCCCAGTATTGTTTATCTAGAGTGATGTTTTCTAAGCTTAAAATCTAAAGCTCATGATTTTACAATACATACTTTCCTATTTTATAAATTTGCATTTAAGTCTTTTAAATGTTTATATACCTTCATTTTTTTTCTTTTACAGAAATATATGATGTCTATAAAACCCAAAGTATTATAGAAATCTTGAATGTAGACATTGAAAATCCCTTACAAAGGCCTAACAGAATCAACATTGGTATATACATTGTTGTGCTGACACTATTTATAAAATGTGATACTATAATGAACTGTTTTAGTTCTTGCTTTATCTCACTTAATACAGTAGTATCTTGAACATATTTCTTTGGAGCTCATTCTCAGAAAGTTTGAAAAATATGTAAGCCACATTTTCTGTACCTTTAATATATAAAGAGCATTTATAAGAAAAAATAAAACTAGGAGGTATTCAGGATCATCTAAGAACATGCAGACACTCTTCATAACACTAAATACGTGAAGGTATCTGTCCTATAGTATACCTTATGGGTAACTTGTAATTACTTAAAATCAAGGTTATCTTTACTTTTCATCATAACTTTCTCTATCCTCTTAACTTCAGAAATGAAACAATGACCTCATAAAGAAGTCCTGTCTTCCTATACGTTTTGTAAGGAGTTGAGGGAACAGGAAATGGAAAAGTCATATCAGGCCTCGTCACTTCAAATAGGGTAACTGTAGGATGTGGAAGTTAAAATACGATATTAGATTCTGTAGTTCTCATTCCCTCTCTTCTCTTCTCTTCTCCCAGGTGATTGTGGAGAAGGCTCCTAAAGCCAGGGTACCTGATCTGGACAAGAGGAAGTACCTAGTGCCCTCTGACCTCACTGGTAATGTTCTTCTCCTCCCCTGGCCCTTCCTCCCATTTTGAAATACTTTCAAACTTACAGGAAAGTTAAAAAATAATAACAAACCCCATACAGAGAACTTCAACTTATCCCTATTCACCCCACCCCACATTTTAACATTTTGCCACATTTGCCATATCATTGTAAGTATCCAGCCATCAATCTATCAATCCATCTGACTGGCTGTCCCTGTCTATCAATCCATTTTATGAACACTTGAGTATAGGTTGTATATATCATACTTGAACACTTAATACCAGGTATTAAAAAAAATCCTTTTTTTTTAAATCACTTTTAAAACTTGGCTTTGTTATTGTGATAGCCGTTTGTTCCCAAAGGAAAACCAGACTAGTTTCTTGGGATGATCACATTTTACAGATTCTTGAAGAATATTTGTTCATACTCATCTTGAATTCTTTGGAATACCCACAGCATCCAGGAGACTTTGTAGATATGTTTCCTATAGGGTTATGGGATTTGACTTTCAAACTTCAGCAAATTTTTCAATATTCCCAGGAAAAGATAAAGCATTGAGCCCAACTCATTGCACTGACACTGGGATAAATGCCCTATGTTAAGACTGCTGAGAGCCAATGGACCTCTTTCCATCTTTGCAATTTATCTTAAGGGATGGAGGCAGTGATAGAGGTGTATTTCAGGTCAGATTTCAACAATGATGGCGATGTTTTGGCCTGATATCCCCTCAAAGTAGTACTCAGACTTCAGTGACTTGCTAACATTAGGTGTGAAATAGAGTGATGGGAGAAAAGAACTGAAGAGTAAACTCCGTGATGACAAGTAAGAGAAAGCACAGGCCAATTTGAATTTGATTTCTAAAGCTCTAGAAAAGTATTTGACTCTACTTAGATCGTTTATAAGAGTAGTATTTAATGCCAAAGGTAGTAGGTACAATAGAATTTTTTTCTGGGATTTACCCTTCTACTAATCCGTTGGCTTCCCTTCTTGCATTACTTTTCTAAAACCTACTTCCTTCATCTAGTTGGCCAGTTCTACTTCTTAATCCGGAAGAGGATTCACCTGCGACCTGAGGACGCCTTATTCTTCTTTGTCAACAACACTATCCCTCCCACTAGTGCTACCATGGGCCAGCTGTATGAGGTAATGGTCTCAGCCACCACTAAACCACGCGGTCTGGTGTCCTCTAGCTTTTGTTTCAGTGTGTGTTGATGACACACCTGGGAAATGGGGCAAGAGGTGTTTTTTATCAGGATCCTCTTATACATGGCAGTGTAAGGCTCAGGGAGATTAAATACCAGTTGTCCTTTAGGAATTGAGCACCTAACTAGGTTCAATTCTTTTTAATTCTCAGTCCTGCCTTACTGTGATGTTTTAATTTTGGATCACTGTTGTAGTTTGCAAGCTGCTAGAATGTGTGATATACCAGAAACAACGGCTTTTAAAAAGGGGAATTTATTAAGTTGCAAGTTTACGTGTCCTGAGACTGTGAAAATGTCCAAATTAAAGCAAAGCTATAGAAATGTTCAATCTAGGGCATCCAGGGAAAGATACCTTGGTTCAAGAAGACTGATGATGGGCAGGGTTACCGTCTCAACTAGAAAAGTACATGGCTACATCTGCTAGCTTTTTCTCCAGGCTTCTTATTTCATGAAGCTCCCCCGAGGGTGTTTTCCTTCTTCATCTCCAAAGGTCTCTGGCTGTATGCGCTCTAACGCTTTTTCTAAAATGGTTCCCTCTTATAGGGCTCCAGTAAGCAGCCCCACCTTGAATAGGTGGAGACACATCTCCATGGAACCAGTCTAATCAAAAGTTACTACCCACAATTGGGTGGGTCGGATCCCCATTGAAACAATCAAAAAGCTCCCATCCAGCAGTACTGAAGGAGGATTAAGTAACTTGGCTTTTCTGAGGTTCACAACAGATTCAAACTGGCACAATCACCTTTATTGAAACAGGAAATGATTCTTACAAAAAATGTGAAGGCACTTTCCACTGCAGTTTCTCTCATTCTTATTGGTAACATAATTTATAAACAAACTTATTGATATCCCAAATCATTTTTTTATTCCCCCCAAAATAGTAAAACTAGTTCCTTCTAATTCTGAAGCTAACCTCTTCTAACTAGAGATTTGGCTTAAAATTTAGTTCCCTCTGTAAACTGAAGTTTAGGTTTAAAAACAACTATGTATACTCAAACAAGGGTACATTTTTTCTAAAGACAGAGCTAAGACTGTCTGAGCACTAGTGAATCATATGAAACAAAATTTAAAATTAAGGCAAAGTCTGTAGAATTGATTCATTTGTTTTAATAGAGAAACTCAGAGAGAATAATTTATATGATTTTATTTGGTTTAATTAGTAACCTGTTAGAATTTAATATAAGGCTATATAGTAAAAGACTTATCATGCTATAATTCTAACCTGAGACTAACAATTATTCCTTAAGGGATTTCATATAAGATGTTGCCTTCCCATAGTGCACTGTTAGTGAGCTATATAAACTTCTAATGATCTCTCAGCTAACTTTTATTCCATAGCATGTGTTTCCCTAGTAGCATCTATTCCCTAAAAGTGTATGATTCAGAATCTATGTTTTGTTGTATCTTTGTTCTCCTTGCTAGAATGAGCCTCTTATTGTTAAGGACTATGTTTGCCCTAGGATAGTTTCTCACATCCATGGTACCTATGTGTATTAGGTTCTGTGAGGTTTTCTGTTTGTGAACTCAGCTCAAACTTTAATTCCAAGTGCTTCCACTTATTCTTTGTTCCCCTTTTTAATTGGGACTAAAGAGACATTTTAAACCTATTATAAGTTTATGCGAAGCTCAGAATCCTAGAGATAATTAGTGGGAATGTGTTTTCTAAACTGTCATCTTATCTCTTCCCCTAGGACAACCATGAGGAAGACTATTTTCTATATGTGGCCTACAGTGATGAGAGTGTCTATGGGAAATGAGTGGTGGCAGCCCAGCAGATGGGAGCACCTGGACTTGGGGGCTAGGGGGGAGGGGTATGTGGGGGACTTTGAGTAAAAGAGGGAGGGCTCCCACCATGGAGGAGAAAGAAGGGGAAGACATCTGGAAACACTCTACTGCACACATTTTCATCATATTTTCACGTGCTCAATTGATGTTTTTTGCTGCTTCCTTGGCCTAGGGAGAAAGCATGTCAGGGCAGAGCTGTTGGATTGGCTTCAATAGAGTATTTGGAATGGCATAATTTCACAGCATCGCTGGGGATTTTTATGTACAAATTCACCCAAGGGTCAGGAAGTAGGCAAGTTGGGGCCAGAGATGACTCCAACCCAGCAGCAACTTCCCGTTCTTCCTTCTCTTGAGGTGGAGATTCTGTTTTTGATATTTGCACAAGACAGGTGGGGAAAGTGGACCAGGAATGTTTTAGGACCATGATAGTGGACCATGCCTGGGGACCAAAAGAAATATCCACTGTAATTAAAGCATTGTGACTGCTGATTGCTGTCATATCTCCACACCTTCTCCCTCTCATCTCAATCATAATCTCAGACACGAATATCACAGGACATGCCGGTGGTGGTGATGGACACCAGATACAGAATTGTAAATGGAGCCCTCTTTTGGAAAACAGGTCAGACATGAGGTGGTTATGATTACCAAGATAGAATTGATAGCAATGAACTGGAATTGACTGTGCATTGAGCATCTCTGTCTAACCTGCTCTTTCTCTGATGCCACCGTGTCTACCTTAGACTTGAATGAGCCTGAGCCATTTCCAGTCACAGGCTGAAACTACTACTCTAGCATTTTCCAAACTTCTTCCACTTATAGGGTCAGAGATGTCTTATGTATGGAAGGGACAGGTATGAGGTGAAATAGATTATCTGCACCTCCCACTCATACAGAATTCTTGCTCCCTACTGCTTGCTACTCTACTGTCCCTCCAGTCACACACACATGAATGCTAAGCTATGGCTAGCGACTTCCCTCCTTAGGGTTTCATCCACTGCAGCTGCTGGTTTGACAAGTTTGGAAGGATTGGCTTTAGTAATTTATGGGATTTTATTGATAATGATTATTTTTCACTTTAGGGTTTATTATGTGGGGTGGGGTTGGGGAGCCGGAATTGCACTTAAAACATTTCAATTCATCTCAGCTAATGAAAAGGGGAAATCTGTGTGTCAGTTCTGTCAGCCGCAGGTTCTTGTATAATGAAGTGTATGCTGTCAGGCCAAGGAAATAAAATAATTGTATACCTGAAAATCCACCATGGGTTCAGAAATGTTGCCTTTATTTAGTAGTATTAAAATAGATGGCATGTGGCTTCTCTGAAGCAAGAGAATTTTGAGCGGAGATGGTTGTTAGCAATGAATGCTCACATATGGTCAGACGCATACATATTTCCTCAGCTCTTTTATGAGCAGGAGTTACTATCCAAAGGTGAATGTTGTGGAGCTGGTGCATTGGTGGTGTGTGTGTGGTTTTCTCCTCTTCAGATAAAATGCTCTGTCACTGCTTTATGTGTTTCTCAAAGCTGAAGATGGAAGGATGCCCACGTTAGAATATCTGAGATGGGAAAGGGGAGGATGCTTATTAAAAATGGAGCCACCTAAGCCTTGTCCCAGATTTAGCTGACTCAGAATCTCAGCGTAGGTGTCTGCATTTTAAACAGTGTGATTCTGCTTAACACTGAAGTTTGAGAATCACTGCTCGGTACAACTGGTTTTGCATGTCTCAACCATGTTTTTTCTGTCTGCTACATCTTGGTCAGTATGAGGCTACTATATCCCAAAGAAGTAAATGGCACCTAGGTAAGGCTTCTGGGGGCAGACAAGCTTGGTGTCTTCTGACCATAAGAAAGTCAGTCAGGAACTAATATGTGGGTGTATGGTGGGGGCACAAGTTATTTTAGATTGTGAAAAGAAGATTATTGAAACTCCATTCTTAGAGAACCTTAAAACCCATCTCTAATCCTCTTTAATCCTGGGCAGCTATATCCTCAAGTGGTATCTTCCTCTGTAAGGTTTTATAAAATAAGAGTCAACAAAAAGGAAGTAAGTGGTCATACATCTTCTGCCAGCCACTAAACCATGCCCAGTTTAGCAACTGAAAATGCTAAGACAGAATTGAGAGGAAAGAAAGATGCTCAAACCCGCCAGCACCAGAAGCAGAAAACTATGGAAAACCCCAAGAAACTTTGATGGTGTCAGGAAGCATTAAAAATGAGCAACTGTCTGACAGAAAGATGGCGGGCTGCTGTTACCTGATAAAACCAAATGGAAGGTAATAGTGAATTGTTAAGATTTGAACTGTATCCTGAAACTAATAGACTAACCCACTACCTAGGAGTGAGATTGAATGATAAAAAAACGAACATGGCAGATCCCAGCCCTCTGTACACATCTGAAATAGCCCATGCAGTGTAAGAGATAACAAGCCCTTTGTAAACCAAAAAGGTACATTGGAATTAGAGGCTCTGTCTCCAGGACGCCTTTGCTTATTTTAGTTTTTTTCTTTTCTGGGCTTTCCTGGTGGAAAAATTTATCCATTAGACCAGTGCTTGGATTTTACAGATCTGTAAAGTTTAAGTAACTTAGCTAAATTCAGAGTAAAAGGCAAGACAGGAATCACGATGATTTGATTTGGCTACAGTGCTCTTTCCTTAACTCTACAGTAGAGTTGGGATGGGGCTGTCTCAGCATCACCCTCCTATTTCCTGCTAGCCGTTTACAGTTTATTTTATATTCAAGCCAATATGAGGTATGTCTTGAACTGCAAGCAGCTTAGGAAATGTCCTTTGGCTGATCTGGGTCCCATTTCCCATGTAAGATAAACCAATTTACCTCCATGCATATTTCTGGAACAAGTTTGAATGTGTCAAATCTGCTCATTCTCTCCCTTGGAGGCCAGTATGCATCAATATCTGACTTAAGCAAGTCTAAGAAAACTCACGTATTTATATATAGGGTGGACATATATTTAGGCACACTGCATTCATTTAGTATAAAAATTGAAGGTGGCTTCCTTCATCAAGAGATATGCAATGTTTGAGCCATCTGGATCCAGCATCCCCCAAGATGTTTCTTACTCTGGGTCTAGATGAAAAAAAGGCTCTTCTACTTTATTCCATCCCCCCACCCCCATGTTGAATTGCTTTTCTTCCTTGAAACATGTACACTTAAAGCATCATATTGTGAAATTAGATACAAGATTCCAAAAGAACAAAACAAATGACAGTAAACTAATGTACAGTGTTAACTAGGCAGACAGGTCCATTGCCTTGCACAACTCCAGCGGTCCCCATTCAGATCATAGCCTAATGTAAATAGTAAATTCCAGGTAGCTGTTTGGTGCCCTGTCTAATGCTGTTGCAGTGGTCTTTTGGACACCATTTTTAGCTGTTGCCAATTGCCTGAGAAATGTTACAGTAACTAAACTTAGAAATTTGATACCATATTTGGGTCATTAACCATCAAATAAAGGTATGAAATGACAAGATTGCGTGTATGTGTACGTGTAGACAAATACATGTGCGCTTGGCTGCTGATACAGTGTAATAAGGAGAATCTCAGTCCACTATTCCTGGAAAACCAACTTGTTGACAAATTCATTTCATCTAGTTTTTACTCTAGACAAAACCTTGTAATCAACTATTTCTGGCTGTTTGCTCTTTTTATTATTATTATTGTTTTCTTTTTTAGGGGGGTGGGGTGGGTGGGTGGTCCGGGAATCAAACCCAGGTCTCTGCATGGAAGGCAAGCATTCTACCACTGAACCACCTGTGCACCCTACTTTCTTTTTTTAACTGACATTTGAACAAGCTCATAAGCTCCAAGCACACGTCTTTTTTTTTTTTTTTTTTTTTTAAGTTTCATGAAACCTCTAAATATTTCCAGAAACTGGTTGGTTTGTTCTTGAGTGGCCCTGTGTTCAGGCCGCCACCTCTACGCAGCCTATAGTGATCAAGTGTTTCCTTCCCTGGCTCTGCTTGCTGACCTACCTCCCCATCCCACCCCTTTGTATTTTGCAGTATGAGATTCAGTGGGTGAGTGGCAGCCTGTGACTTACTATCCTGTGGGTGATGCAGGGCTTAGGAGCGTGTTTTTCTCATCTATTCACACACACCCTTCAAAACAAATAGAAGACACAAATTTGGAGTCCCTGTCCCACAACTTGCGAGGAAATGTTATGGTGTCCACTCAGTTGTCCTGTTGTGTCTGAGTGCCATAGCCTGCATTTTTTCCCTTCTTAATTTTCTTTTATTCTTATGGTTAGGAGCACTCTGTCTCACATTTTGAAAATAGATATGGGCTAGATTATTTTCAAAGTTTGCAGTAACAGGAAACGGTCATCCTTTCAACATGCCATTGTACAGGTATGTATATATTTCAGCAGTGCCTAGCAAAAGGCTTAAGCCACTCTGGCTGTATTCTGCAACGTTGACCAACCATTTTGGCAGTTGTTTTCTCAACATGACTTGTGTTTAAGACCCTAGTGACTTGAGTGGCTTAGCAGGTAAAACTGTAAAGTGATCCTGAACCCTTGGATGGGGGGTTGAAACACATTTTCAGTTGCTAAATTATTTGGAGATTCAGAGGCACCTCACATTAAGTTAAGGCATGTAGATTGCTTAACTGCATGATTTAAGCAAGATGGACGTGGTACACAAAGACAAAAGTAACAATAAGCCATATTTTATGTCCTATCATTGGCTAACTCCTAACCTCCAAGCCTTTGCTGAGCTGTCATCTCAGCAACTTCTACCCACTTCTGCTCTGGCACTGCTCTGGCACTCTCTGCTCTGGCTTCTGCTCTGGCACTGCTCTGGCTTCTGCTCTGGCACTGCTCTGGCTTCTGCTCTGGCACTCTCTTTAATTCAGCAACCTCTACCCACTCCCAGCCTCCTCAACCATCCTTGCCCTGCTCCACTGTACTGTTATGCTTAGCAAAATACATTTATTAATACTTTTATTGTCTGTCTGCTACTAAATTGTAAGCTCCATAAAAGCAGAAACCGTTTTGATTTATGCAAACTGGCCAGAACTGTGCCTGACATAGTTGATGCTCCAAAAATATTGAAAGAATAATAGCTTCTGCTGAGAACTGAAGCTTTCAGTTCAAGGAAGAGGTATTTCGGGTAAGAATTAAACTTTCCAGATAAGCACAAACTACAAAGGGGGAGGTGGACTGTACAAGAACTTCAGGAAACACCAAGGATCTTAGTAGAAAGAGAAAATCTGAAGGCTGGAAATAGAGCTCGAATTCCAGTTCTACCAACCAGCTCTGTGACCTGGAATTTACTCTCTGTACAACCAGAAGCATTTTCTGTACAAATTCTAAATTCCCTTCCTGTTAAAATATAATTCTGTCCCAAATTGTTGTGAATATTACAATCCTTAGCCAACAATTAAACAGCATTATTCCACGTTAAGAATACTTTTTCCTTTAAAACTAAAATGGCAAGTAACAGGCTAGCTGTCAGGAACCTTTTTTCAGGCTGTTTTGTTTTATTCATTGGTAATAGCAAATGCAGGACACAGTATGCACCCCTGAACATGCTGAACTGATGCCCCAAAAGCCAGTGCTCAGGCATTGACATTACGTTCAGCAGTGAGGTCCCCTCAAACCATCTCCTTTGCAACTGATTGTCTCTAGATGGCTACAGCTACCATCTATCTGCAAAGATGGTACTATAGGTGTCCTTTTCCACAGCAGTAGGTAAAGCCTAGACATGGGACACATGTTGACAGAACACTTTAGTCCTATCAGGCGGAATCAAGACCACAAATCTTTTTTTTTTTTTACCATACTTTGACATTTTGGAGGTGCTAATTATAAAACATCTAGACAAATATTCATCCCACTGTTCACACATTAACAGATAAAACCACCTCCTTTCCCTTCATTTTTATATTACCAGAGCAGAATGGGCTGTATAAATTGCTGACTTCCAAAGAGATACGTGTGGTTCTGGTGTCCTCTGCAGCCTGGAGCTGCTTCCCTGGGGCTCTGAAAGCACTTTCTACCCCCTGCGTGCTGCCCAGTGCTGGGGAATGAACTGAGCTAGTTATGGAATGGCAATTTATGAATCAGTCCTTTCTTTTTGTCCTCTTTTAATCAACTTTATAATCCCTACATGGCCAAATCCTTCAAGGGCCCATTCTTAATTACCCACTAGTGAGCAAAAGGGAAATTAAAGGAGAAAGGGAACAAGCCTTTTATTGGCCAATTATGGCTAAATCCCTGTGCCCTTTTTTGGTTTTGTTTTGTTTTGTTTTTTGTATTATGTTTTTAACATATCTTTAGTCCCAAATTGTATTTTGGATTCTTGAGGGCAAGGTCTACCTCATTTGTTTCAGTAGCCAGCAGGAGCCTAGAAGCTGATTGTTCAATGAAGGAGTGAGTAAATAAGTATATGGATGCCTGGTACTAAAAGATGAGATTTACTTCTAACTCAAGTATTTCTCCTCAGCTCTTCAACTTAATATAAATTATTCTGGCTGGAAGGAATCCCTCTGTCATCAGTGAAATGATTTTCATTAAAGTATAGGGGAAACACTATAAAATGAGTTTAAAATGTGGAATCATTGTAATACAATTATAAATATAAATGTTTATATGTAGTTTCTTAGAATAAACAGCATTACTATTCTTAAATTACCATGGTACCGGCCCATGCACCTCCCCAAAAAAACCAACAAAAAAACCAAACAAACAAAAATTCAACAAATGGTGCTGCAATAATGGTATACCCACATGGAAAAAGAATGAAATGTGACTCTTGCCATGTAGCATACAGAAACAAACAAAAATTACCATGGTAAATTTATTATTAGGATAATAAAAAAGACTGAGTTATTTTCATGAATTTTAAGGCTAATTGCACTGCTCCCCCCCCAACTTTGGTTAAAAAAAGAAAACATAAGATAGGTGGAATTGGTATTTTGAATATCTATTATGATATTTTTTTTTATATAAGGGATTTGAAACAGGTCAAATGACTTGCATAATGCTTCCAGTTTTAATAATTTTCAACCTATTTTGGTATATTTATTCTTTGTGAACACATTCATAGCAGTTCTTTTTACTTAGTCTACTTCTGGAGGACCTCTTTTGTTGCTCAGATGTGGCCTCTCTCTCTCTAAGCTCAACTCTGCAAGTGAAATTGTTCTCCCCTCTACGTGGGACATGACATCCAGGGGTTAAAGTCTCCCTGGCGGCATGGGAGATGACTCTCAAGGATGACTCTGGCCCTGACACTGTGGGATCAACAAAGCCATCCTGACCAAAAGGGAGAAAAGAAGTGTAAGAAATAAGTTATTAGTGGCTAAGAGAATTCAAATAGAGTCAAGAGGCTACTCTGGAGGTCACACTTATGCAAACTTCAGTTAGACATTGCTACCTACCATAACTGGCTAAACCCCAACCAAAACCACTACTGCAATAATGGGATAACCACGTGGAAAAAGAATGAAATGTGACTCCTGCCATATAGCATACAAAAACAAACAAAAATTACCATGGTAAATTTATTATTAGGATAATAAAAGAGACTGAGTTATTTTCATGAGTTTTAAGGCTAATTGCACTGTTCCCCCTCCCTGCCCACTTTGGTTAAAAAAAGAATCAACATAAGATGGGTGGAACTGGTGCTTTGGATATCTATTATGATACTTTTTTTTTATATAAGGGATTTGGATCCTAAAGAACACCTAGGGCATTATATAAGAGTCTACAAAGATTCCATGCACTAAGGTCACTTTCCAGAAACCTATGATCTCCAGATGGGTCCCTGGACCAGATAAGTCCTGGAATGCAGAGGGGTCAGCCTCTCCAGAACATCAGCTAGTTCCATCCCCCTATCCCATATTATCGATAGTCCCTTCCAACATGAAAAATTAAAATGGGCAGAGCCCAGATACCCCTAAAGAGTGGGAGAAAGGTCAAAGGTGATGGTGGAGTTATATAGAGAAGGTAGGGTTTAACAAATGAGTATGAATGCTGAATCATTATATTGATATTTCTTTTAGTCTCCAGTATCTTAGAGCAGCTAGATGTAAAAACTAATTATTCTGTGCTTTGAAATGTATTGCCTTTTGTATATATGTTAATTTTCACAAAAAAAGAAATATATATATACTAAAAAAGTCATTTTTAAATGACGACTCTCTATATTTGTTGAAGAAATTTAATGAAAATGAAAATCTTCTCCCAACCCAGACAACCTGTCTTCAAGTGTAGAAGAGTAAGAGAACAGTTTTATTACTGAATAAGTAGAATGTATTAGTACACAGGCAGTCCACTCAAGAGATCACAAAAACCAGAAAAATCTCACCCGTCGATATCATCAAGTATATACAACCCATTACACACAAGATCTCAAGATAGCTAACCTTCAAGTAAGAGGACCTGACACCACCATTTGTCACCCACAGTCCATCTTAAATTCTGATAATAAGGGCGGTCTTCATGAAGAATTTTCAGAAACTATGTTCAATTTCTAGCATGGCCCTATTTGTTTTGTTTTCTGTTTTATTTTTAATCCCCTAATTAACCATTAATATAAATTTGGATTAAATTTTTAATCCCCCAATTAACCATTAATATAAATTTATATTATATAAATATAAATTGTTTCATGGACAAAGAATTCTAGAGCCATAATCTATCTCATAATTCAGATGCAAGTTTTCAATCTTAATTTTTATCTTTTTCAACAGAACTACTCCCTTATTTTTGTGAATACTGACGTGTAACCTTAGTATTTCAGAAAACTGCCTTAATATTTAATGTATTGAGAATGCCTTATATTAATGCCTTAATATAGAAAAATTAACATGAAAATATATAGTTTGAAAATTCATCATCTAACTAGTTTATGTAAAAAAGAACATTACCCACGCATGACATTTACTCCACATACATAATTTCTTTATAAGCTATAAGTGCCTACTCTGTTTATTATTCCTCATAACTTGTCCCAGACAAAGACGAACAGTTCAAATACTTGCAGTGGACGGTTCTATCTTCAGGTTTTACTCACCCGTCTTTTCTTGAAACATACACAATTTTTAACCCATTTTGATAAAAGAGAAATGCAATTATTTAGCAAGAGAATCAAATCTGGGTATATGTAATGGGAGGGAAAAGGCAGGATTTTTTTAAAAACAGCATTATATTTACAATAGAGCAGGAAGGAACCTGCGCGGCTGAGCAGTTTCTCCCAGACCGCAGGAGACGCCGTTTGGCTGATCTGGCGAGCCACGTCTGCAGGCGCTGCTCCCAGCGCTGTGGTCGCTGTCGCGGCGGCCGCAGGGCCGCAGATGTCACACATCAGGCAAGACTTGCAGAGCTGAGTGACGTCTGCTCCTGCTTCTCAGAATTGCCTCGGGGAATTCAGCTGAAGGGGTAGCAGAACCTGCTCTCTCTCTTTTTTCCAATAAAGGGCTGTAGGATTTTTATCAGCATGGCTGATCTGGAAATTCAAAGCCTTCCTTTTAAGTACTGGTAATTGAAGCCCGTCCCTCAGGCGCTAGAAACCGTGTGTCTTTGTGCTCCTCTCCAGGGACGGAAGCCTCCGCGCATGCCCTTTGGCAGGTAGAGCGCGCTTGCTCCACCCTGGCTCACCTAGGCCCCCTCCAGAGGGAGCGGGGTGGGGATCTCTGGAGTTATCAAATCGCCGGAAAGGAGCCTTTTCTTCCCTCACCAGCTGATTTTCCTCAGCTGCAGTTTTGTGGGTGCTGATTCCAAACAACCCACCAGACCCTTAAGACAATAAATACACACAAACATAGTGATTACGGTTTAAACTCCATGGCCTTATTTAATGTCAACAAATTCGTAGAGCTATTGTCTTCACTTTGCAGATAAGGAAAAACTGTCAAAGAGTTTGTGCCCAATTCATCAGGGTCAGCAGAGCTTCTTCACCATTCTGAGTCTTCCCTGTGTCTGTCTTCTCAACGGTAGTCCATAAGTAATACCAACTGCAGGGAGATGGTAGTGATCGGATGGGATGGGACGGGACAATAGTAAAACTTAAGCAAAGTTTTTGGCCTAGATACTGACGATTTCTCGTTTTAAATGAGCAAACAGGCTAAAAGGGTGAAAATATTCGCACATGATTTTTTTTCTTAGAGGGTGGCAGATGTGGGAATCCACCCAAGTAACTGAGAAATTAGGTTTGAGGGATGATTTTAATTACTGAATCATTATATGATTATAATCATTATAATCATTTAAGGAACACCCTAAATCTTTGAATTGTAATCCAGCTGCCTTCATTTCTGATAATGGGTGTATAGCCTTTATCTTGTGTCCTTGTGACTGTAAAGACCATGTGACTAACCTTCACTTGTACCCCTTTATCCATTTTTTCGACTTAAGAGCTGTGATCACTAAAGACAGACCCTAATTAATGAAGGGTCCTGGTTCAATCCAGAACTAACCCATCCCGAGTCCAAAGTTATCTTGATAACTGAAGCTGGTTTTAATCAAAACGGGACCATCTGACATGCGCAGTAGCTTAAAATACTAAAGATCACGTTCATCATCTTATTAAGGCTGCCATTTTCTTACATGCATTCTGTGACTAAGCATGTAATCAATCTGCACATGCTCAATAATTAAATCACCTCTAATCACATCATTTGGGGCCACTGTGCTCTTTATCCTAAAACCTGCCCATCTTTTAATTCTGTAAAACTACTGCAGTTTGGGGAGATGGATTCTGGGCTAATAGGCCATCTGATCTCCTGCTATGAGCGTAGGAATAACTTTTTTTCTCTTTGGAAATGCAGTGTCTCAGGAATTGGTTATTTGAGTGGGTCAAGCAAAAGAATCTACCACCTTTCCCCAGAACACCCAGGTCTTGAAATTTTAATTCCCATGCTCTTTTCCTTATATTGGTTTATAGGAGTGGGATGTGGTCCCTTCTTAAGCCATGAGTTAGGAGTGTGAAGACAAAATTCTAAGAAGAAAGAGATGCTTCATCAAAACCTGATCAAGGAGACCAGTAATTCTCAAATTTAAGAGTGCATCGGAATCACCTAGGGAATTGATTAAAACACTTTGGCTGGGTCCCATACCCAGAGGTCCTGATTCTGTAGATCAGGTATGAGGGCTGCTGAGAATTTGCATTTCTGCAAAGTTCCCAGGTGATGCTGTAACAGAGAAGTTAGAATATAAATTATTATGATTACAGTATCATATAGATATTTCTTTAAACTTTCTAGCGTATTAGAATAGCCAGAGGAAATACCTGTGTTGAACTATAATCCAGTTGCCTTGATCTTTTTTTTTTTTTTTGTCAAAAAGAATCTTTATTACTTTTATAACAGCCTCATGCATTTTTGCCGGATGCTTTTGGAGCAGGTGCTTTCTGAGCGGGAGCTTTCGGATCCTTCTGAGCTTTTGGAGCCCCTGCCTTCTGGCCTGTGGCTTTTTGAGCAGGAATTTTCTGGGCTGAAGCCTTCTTGCCCACAGTGGTCAGCTTTTTTGCTGGAACTTGAGCAGCAGCTGCTGCAGGTGCCGCAGTTCCCTTAGCAGCAGCTGCTTTTTTTGGAGAGGCTTTCAAGAGAGCTGCCTTCTGAAGCTTCTTAACTTCATGCTTAATTATTCTGTTTCTCATTTTCTTTGCCTTCATGACTTTAAAACGATCAAAATCTGTCATCTTGGCTTTCCTTTCTCTGGCTTCAAACTTCTTGACCCATCTTGTGGCTGCCCATTTTGTATTGCTATCTGCCTTCTGCCAGGCTTGTCGGACATACTTTTGGTGGGCACTGTGTGGGAACTTGAGGATGAAGTCAGTTAGCTGCATGCATTTAAAAGGCATGGCCTGTATCCTTACTTGAGTGCAAGGTCCATCGACTAAAGCCCTGTTCTGATCAATCACATCCACAATCACGACTAGCTTCCCGGCATGAGGCCCAAAGGAGACGTAGGCCACCCGGCCAACCTCCACAAAGCGCCTGAACACCATGTTGGTGGCTTCCAGCGAGAAACCTTGATCTTTGATAGTGATTGTTTTTCTTGTGACCTTGTGATTGTAAAACTTGTGACTGACGCCCCTTTATGGGGTTTTTCAACTTTAGAGTTTTAGCAATCAAAAGGCAACCCCTAATGTTAATGAAGGACTTGAATCAGCTAAAAACTAACCACTGACTTGTTCTTGCAATGATTAGCTTAGTTCTAGCCTATCTTTACTCCCTTATATTTGTAAATTGTAGCTGCTTATACTTGTGTTATTAATTTGGTAACAATTCCATCTCCGCTTGCTTTGAATCCATAAAAATTTTGAGCTCCTTAGGCTTGGAGAGACAGATTTTTAGGCCCATAGGCTGTCTGATCTGTTTCATGCCCGGTAATAAATTCTTTCTCTCTTTGAAACACCAGTGTCTCAGGAATTAGTCATTTGAACAATTTGCAGAGAACCCACCTCTTTTATTCAGTAAAAGTGCTGCTGCTATTGTTGCTGCTGCTGATCTAGGAATCATATTTCAAAAACCACAGTAGCTGCAAATAAATGTTAGAACAGCCCTTACCCAATATATCCCTACAACTCAAAGTGAATTATCAAGCTTAGTATGACTTAGCGGTGTCTCTCAAAATGAGATGCATTAAACCACCTGCATCAGATTCATTGAGATTGCTTGTTAAATAAGGGAGATTTCTACTGCCCACCCCAGACTTACTGAATGTGAATTTCTGAGGACAGAGAAAATTGTATTTGAAACAAGGTTTTATGTATGCAGATGGAATCTTGAGAACCAGCAGGGAAGCTGATAAACTTGCAAAAAAATGACAGAAATAGCAATCAGTATAAAAATAAGTCTACAATACAATATAGCTAGGCCTAAAAAGGAATGCGGTCCAAAGACCCCACAACTGGGTTATAACTTTTTGTAGAACAGATTTATCAGGGCCTATCAATGGAACATTTTTAAAACAAGATTTTCGTTTTCTTTTAATCTTCTAATAATCTTTCTTAACTTGGATAATATTGTTTTTTATTATCTGTATATGACTGCTATAATAAAGGGGATTTTATTTATTCTTGAACAAAATAGCTTGCGTCTTTATAGCTATACTCTGTTAAATTGATCATCCAATCTAATGAACGGGGTTAAACTATGTTGTAGTTTCTGGTTCTGGCTGAATTAATAAAAATATTAATATCAGTGGTGAACTAATAAAAAAACACTGATGTCAAGGCCCCACTCCTGTAACTGGTGCCCATCTGACTATGGTGCCAGCTGAGCCCCAATCCGGGTTCAAGAGTCTCGAATCTAAAAGAATTTAGAGAATAAGAGGGCCAGTAGGAATAGGTAGTGAAGTTAACTAAAAAGAGAGTTTTAAGAGAGAGTACATTTTAAAGAGGGAAAGGCTTTGAGTGGAGTGGGCCAGGTTGTTTTATAGGAAAATTTTGTAGGTAGCAGGTTTCCATGGTAACCTTAGAGTACTAGATGTCTTCTTGGTTCTAGGAGGGAATAGCTGGCAGAATTCGTGGTTTCTTGTCATATACCTAAAATTTGTCTTTGGGCAAATGGTTAACAATCTTTATGGCACTATGCTTCCTTTTATTCCCAGAATTTTACAGGTTTTTATGGTTTGGGGAGGTTTGGGGGCTTTAGGTGAAATTTTTGTCCCAGGAAGTTTGCAGTTGAAGTTTGGAGCTCTGTGATTAGTTCCTTTTAGATAAGAAACAAGTTGTGCTGGTTTGAAATGATGTATGTACCCTAGAAGAGCCATGTTTTAATCCTAATCCTATTTTATAAAGGCAGCTGCTTCTTTTAATCCCTATTCAGTATTGTATGCTTGGAACTGTAATTAGATCATCTCCCTGGAGATGTGATTTAATCAAGAGTGGTTGTTAAACTGGATTAGGTAGAGACGTATCTCCACCAATTTTGGTGGGTCTTGATTAGTTTACTGGAATCCTATAAAAAAAGAAATATTTTGGAGAAAGAGAGACTCAGAGAGAGCAGAGCAGAATGACATAGCCACGAGAAGCAGAGTCCACCAGCCAGCGACCTTTGCAGATGAAGAAGAAAAACACTTTCCAAGGAGTTTCATGAAACAGGAAGCCAGGAGAGAAAGCTAGCAGATGACGCCCTGTTCACCATGTGCCCTTCCAGACGAGAGAGAAACCTTGACTGTGTTTGTCATGTGACCTTCCACTTGAGAAAGAAACCCTGAACTTCATGGGCCTTCTTAAACCAAGGTATCTTTTCGGGGATGCCTTAGATTGGACATTTCTATAGACTTGTTGTAATTGGGACATTTTCTTGGCCTTAGAACTGTAAACTAGCAATTTATTAAATTCCCCTTTTTAAAAGCCATTCTTTTTCTGGTATGTTGCACTCTGGCAGCTAGCGAACTAGAACACAAGCTGTCCTATTTTATCCTGTTTCACTTCTACATCACTCTGTGTATGTGTGTGTGGGTGGGGTGGGGGGTTTGTGATAAAGGGTGGGCATCTTTACTTTTTGTAAGTTCTTCAAGAGATTTTGGGCAGCCAGGGTTGCTCCAGGCGACCAGTAATCACTCTGCTCTTTGTTAAATAGTAAGCACAATGCTAATGGTTCTGGAAGTGGGGGCTACTCTTCTAAATTTGCCTTGTTTTCCTCCTAACATATAGATGGATTCTTCTGAGAGCCTTACTTCATTTTCCATCAATTCTCTTGCCATTCTGCAGAAGCTAAAGCAATTCAGCTTGTTGGAGATGATAGCATGAGGATTCTTGTACATTTTTAAGAAGTAAGACTTTGATGCTATTCTGATTGCAGGACTTTGTTACCTTGCAAGGCAGCCCCCCCTCCCCAACCCCACTCTGTAACTTACAGAATCTAAGTTTCTGAAACAATTATGGTCATTGCACTTGTAGCCACAAGGTGGCAGGCAAGATCCATTTAGGGACTCCACAGCCTTAATTGTCACTGGCTGCAAATATCTACCATTTTCTCTTTTCAACCAATTTACCACTAAAATAAAGTGTGAGTCACTTTTCTATAAACAAAGACCACAGAATTCCATGCCAGATGGAAATACAAGCCCTCCTCATTAATTGTGGATATTATTCGTTATGCCATCCTCTTCTGTCTCAGCATCTAGATTAAATACTCTTATCTCAGACATAGGAAAATTCTTCTGTCCAATAAAGTTACAGAAAGATGCAAATCCAAAAATGCAATTACTGAAAGAAGTAGAGACTTTTTAAAAGGAAATAATATAATATTGATTGTTCCTTCAGTTGTTTTGTTTGAGTTAAGGAGGGATGGAGACCAAATAAAGGTTTATGGGGAGTTGGGGAGGACAAAGTGCTTTGCATTTTGTCTCAGTCTTTGCCTCTTATAAAAGGAAAATTGGCACAGAATTTCACTTGAAGATTTATTTATAGACTGTTGTTGAAATCCAAGAAGATAGGTGTTAATTTTAAATTTCCTTAAATGTCTCTGTCCTCAGAACTGACTTTGCCCACATGCTCCTATCCCCTCCTATAGACTCTTATAAATTAACAAATAACTTAATGAGCTAAGGTGACTAGAGGAGATGAGACAGGGAATGGGGAATGAGCATTTCTTTGAGCATCTTTTCGCAAATGCACAATATTCCTTGTTTATTTAGAAAACCAAGGTCACAGGTATAGATAAAAAAGAAAGACTAGTGTTTTAGTTCGCTAAAGCTGCCAGAATGCAACACACTAGAGATGGATCAGCTTTTAATAAGGGGATTTATTTAGTTACAAATTTATAGTTCTTCTATAAAGCTCTCTGTCACATAGGAAGGCACACAGTTTCCTGGGCTTCCTTCCCAGAAGTCTCTTTTAAGCCTCCAGCTAATTAAATTAAACATCACTCATTGCAGAGGGCACTCCCCTTAGCTGACTGCAGATGTAATCAGCCATAGATGAATTTCACATATATGAATTTAAGTCCACAGCAACAGAACAACGGGGCATTATCACCTGGCCAAGTTGATAATCCTGATTTTATCACAACTAGAAATGCATTTTGGTATTGCATTACTATGAAAAAAAAAAAAGACAAAACCACAATCACAAACAAAAAAAACCTTTCTCAACCACAAAGTTTATACCTCAATAATTTTGTTTATAATGTTCAAATCTTTCAAAGAGATTATATCTATATATTTTATGTATATATAGAGGTTTGTACATCTATAGAGTAATCATCTCTTTATCTCTCTGACTTAATCCATCACATCATCATCCTCTCACTAATTAATATTGAGCCACACTGTGCTTATTTCTTAAACTACATTACCCTCTTCCTGTTGCAGGTCCATATATATCCTGATATGTTCTGCAGAAATGCTCCTCCCTTTGTGGCCAGCTCATTCTCTCATCTTGTCTTCTCTTAAATATTACAATCTCTAATCATTCAATTAGAGGATGTAGGCATTCTCTAATATGGCTCCGAATTCCAAACTCTTTTCTCTTTCATTTCTAGCACAAATGGGAACTTGTATGATTTTTGCCTTTTTACTTAGATGTTGTCATTCCTTTTATCAGAAAGAATGTTGCCTCCGTGAAACCAGAGACCATGTTTACTTTTCATTTACTTAATCATTTTATCATTTAACAAATATCAATTGTGTGCCCCTAGGTGCCAGGCACTTTGCTGGTTGGCACAAATATTTATTAAATAAAGTTCCCATCCCCTTGGAGGGCTGGGGTCGGGCAGCCCTAAGACCAAAGAACACGTGAGGCACAGAGTTAAGCATGAGGTTTATTAGAATTTACAAACAGAAGATGATTCTTCCCAATGGCGGCTGGTAGAGAAATGGAAGTCTGCACCCTGCAAAGGTGGGGGTGTAAAAGGCGTAGCTTCTAAGGACAAGGACATTCCATAGGGTATGAGAACAGAGTTCCAGCAGGGTCTTATGACACAGGAGGTTTGTTATCAACATATCAGGGGAGAGGAGTTTTGATGCTTTACAATATAAAGGGTTTACAATACCATTTGTACATTTTTCTCTTCCCTGAGAAGGTCTATTGATCTTCAACTTCTGTCCAGGTCACATAGGCAGCTACGTGCAGTAACTGATTCCTAATAAGGAGGAGGGACCTGAGCTCTGGGTCTCCACAAATAGCAGGACTTCTTTAGAAGGAATCCCCCCATTTATATCTACATATAAATTGTGAAACAATTAAAAAGAGTTCACACTGTTAGTATTTATCCTAAGTGAATAACTTCATTTGAATCTCCATGAGAAAGAAATTTGACAGATATGACTATTAAGTAAAAGGTAACCAAGTTATTTAAGAAAAAATATATGTATTTACTGACCTAATGATTTACATATATGGAGCACATATTTCAGAATCAGAAGCATCCTGTCCAAAATAATCTAGTATGCAACATTAGTTTAATAGACAAAATGATAAGTTGAAATATAGTTGGTGAAATGAAAAAGAGCACATTTGAGGTCAAAGTTACTAGAATTTTCCAACCACATAATTTTGGCAGCAGCTTACTCTATGTGTTTCTTATGAATCAGCTGTCCATTCTTGAAATTGAGCATTGGGACTCTGTGATGTTAAATCAAGTATGTGTGTGTAATGAGGCACACTAATTCAATACTCTGACCTAGTAATTCTGTAGTCAGAGAGGAGTGTTTAAGCACTGAAGGGCCAAACCTCTTGTCTGATTAGAGAGAATGGAGACTAAAAGAGATATCAATTAAATGATTCAACATTCATATTCATTTGTTAAATCCTATCTTCTCTGTATAACTCCACCATCACCTTTGATCTTTCCATCCCTCTCTCTAGGGGTGTTTGAGCTATGGCGATTCTAAATTTTTCATGTTGGAAGGGTCTGTCACAAATATGGGGTACAGAGATGGAACTATCTGATGTTCTGGAGAGGCTGGGCTAGGTTTCCAGGAATTATCTGGGACCAGAGGTTGTAGGTTTCTGGAAGGTTACTCTAGTGCCTGGAACCCTTGTGGAATTTTATATATTGCCCTAGGTGTTTTTTAGGATTGGCTGGAATGGTCCTGGTTGGGGGTTGGCGGGTTATGATAGGTAGCAAGGTCTAATTGAAGCTTGTATTAGAGCAACCTCAAGTGTAGCCTCTCAACTCTATTTGAACCCTCTCTGCCAATAATACTTTATTAGTTACAGTTCTTTTCCCCTTTTTGGTCAGGATGGAATTGTTGATCCCACGGTGCCAGGTCTGGATTCATCCCTGGGAGTCATCTCCCACATCGCCAGGGAGACTTTCACCCCTGGATATCATATCCCTTGTAAGGGGGAAGGCAATGATTTCACTTGCAGAGTTGGGCTTAGAGAGAGTGAGGCCACATCTGAGCAAAAAAGGTGCTCCAAAAGTAACTCTGAGGCATGCCTATAGGTAGTCTAAGCTTCTCTGCTACCTACATAAGCTTCACAAGAATAAGCCTTGTGAATGAGGGCATGGCCTATTGATTTGGGTATCCTTAAAATTTGATGCAGTATCAAGGGATTCCCTGATGGTAAGGTTGAATAGTTCCATATTCTTTCTCCCATCCCTCAAGGGACTTTTCCAATATTTTTTTATTATCTGCTTAATATACTCTAGGATGTATCCAGACATTACAATAATCTATACAGATTAAAGGCCCCCTTTCTTATTCTGGGCTGTATGTCTTTCAAATGTTCAAAAGAGCTATACAGATAGGTTTAGGTAGATTATGTGCTACATAAAATTTCAGTTCCAGACCAAATAAACTTTTCTTCCATTGGTCTCAAACAGTACGTGAGGTTCTAAAGTATAGACACCATCTTCCTTGCCCCTATATTCTGAATTACTTTAAGCCCAACCTGTTCAGCTTTGTTCTTATCTCTAAATAACGGGTTTATATATATATAAAACAGCCTTTCAAAATCCAGAAGTAATAATCACCACTCCAAACTTTTTGTGTCTGCTCTAAAACCTTACAATCTAGGCCCCTGTTTTCCTATAAGCATTTTCTAAAGGAGACCATACCATTGTTGTTCTTTTGTTTCTAGTTTATTTTGTCTCACCAAATGTGCCACCTGTTCATTCACATCATTGCCTGCCTCATGACTTGGTTCCTTTTTGTAGCAACACAACCTTCGTTCATAAGTATACACCATTGTTTGAGGAGTTCCCATGTATCTATTTTTTCTTTTGTTGCTTGTGCTTTGGGTGTAAAGTTTAGGTGTATACATTGTTTGACGAAATGACGTCCTGAAGCACATGACAAGATGGATGAGCCTTGAGGACATAATGCTGAATGAAATAAACCAAACACAAAAACACAGATACTGTATGATTCCACTTTATGACCAGTATAAAGACATAATCAGAGGCTTATAATACAAAATATAGGGGCCTTACAGATACATAGAAGCTAGAGATGAGTGAACTGTTAGCTAATGAGGTTGAACTCCAATGTAAGGGAATTGATAAGAGTGAAGGTGGTTCTCTAGTGGGTCTGTAAGTAATATTACCATATTGAAGATGAACAAGATTGGAAGGGGTTGTATAGACCTACCTGTCCCATTGGTTAACACTAGAAATATGAATTAGTTCTTACAAGAATTAATTCAAAGATATGATTCATGTACAAACAGTGCTTAAGTCAAGCATACAGGGGGAAAACAGTTATTGCACGCTATGAGCTATGTTCAAAAGGAAACCATCAGCAGTACCACAACAACAGCAGAGGTAAATAATGGGGGGAGGGGCAAGAGTTAAGAGGAGGTTTAGATTTTCTGTTTGATGAGGATGTGTTTATTGGTTTTCTTTCTCTTGGAAACAATGAAATTACCTGAAATTGAGAATGTTGATGGACTGTGGACTTTGGGCACTGTACATGATGCCCGATGAACGCAGGTGGCTAAAGGATGCACTGAGGGAGAATGCATCCTTTCAAATTGCCCAAATGATGGGCATGTGGTTTCTTTCCATCTTTTGGTGATTGTGAATAATGCTGCTATGAACATCAGTATGCAAATGTCTGTTTGTGTCATTCCTTTCAGTTCTTGTGGGTATATACCAAGTAGTACTATTGCTGGGTCATAGGGCAACTTGCTATTTAGTTTGCTAAGGAACCACCAAACTGTCTTCCATAGTGGCTGCACCATTATGCATTCCCACCAGCAGTGCATAAGTGTCCCAGTTTCTCCATATCCTCTCCAACATTTGTAGTTTCCTGTTTATTTAATAGCAGCCATTCTTATAGGTGTCAGGTGGTATCTCATTGTAGTATTGATCTACAGCTTCCTTATAGCCAATGAAAATGAGCATCTCTTCATGTGTTTTTGAGCTATCTGTATTTGCTCTTCTGAAAAATGCCTATTCATATCCTTAGCCCATTTAATCATTGTGTTGTTCTTTTGTTGTTGAGTTGTATGATTTCTTTGTATATACAGGAAATCAAACCTTTTTCTGTTATATGATTTGCAAACATTTTCTCCCACTGAGTTGGCTGCCTCTTCACCTTTTTGACAGTCTTTAGAGGTGCAGAAGCATTTGATTTTGAGGAGTTCCCATTTATCTATGTTTTCTTTTGTTGTTTGTGCTTTGGGTGTAAAGTTTAGGAAGCTACCTCCTATTGCTAGGTCTTGAAGATGTTTCTCTACATTTTCTTTTAGAAGCTTTATGGTGTTAGTTCTTATGGTTAGCTGTTGGATCCACTTTAAGTGAATTTTTGTGTATCATCTAAGATAGGGGTCCTCTTTCATTCTTTTGGCTATTGATATCCAGTTCTTCCATGTCCAATTATGGAAAAGAGTATTTTGTCCCAGTTCAGAGGATTTGGAGGCCTTGTCAAAAATCAGTGGACCATAGATTTGATGGTCTATTTCTGCACTCTCAATTTGATTCCATTGGTCAATGCTTCTCTCTTTGTGCCAGTACCATGCTATTTTGACCACTGTGGCTTTATAATAGATTTTAAAGTCAGGGAGTGCTAATCCTCCCACTTTGTTTTTTCTTTTTTAGTATGCTTTTAGCTATTCAGCATCTCTTTCACTTCCAGATGAATTTGGTAATTAGCTTCTCCAAATTGTCAAAGTATGTTGCTGGAATTTTGATTGGTACTGTGTTGAATCTGTAGATCAATTTGGGGAGAATTGACATCTTAACTATATTTATCCTTCCTATCCATGAGCATGGAATGTCTTTCCACCCATTTAGATCTCCTTTGATTGCTTTTAGCAATGTTATGCAGTTTTCTGTGTACAAGTCTTTTACATCCCTAGTTAAGTTGATTCTTAAGTACTTGATTCTTTTAGTTGCTATTTTGAATGAAATTTTTTCCTTAACTGATTCCTCAGCTACATCATTGCTTGCATATAGAAGCATTACTGATTTTTGCACATTAATTTTATATCCTGCCACCTTGCTGAATGTGTTTATTAGCTCAAGTAACTTTGCTGTAGATTTCTCAGGATCTTCCAAGAATAGTATCATATCATCTGCAAATAATGATAATTTTACTTCTTCCTTTACAATTCGGATACCTTTTATTTCTTTGTCCTGCCTGATTGCTCTAGCTAGAACTTCTAGCACAATGTTGAATAAAAGTTGTGACAGTGGGCATCCTTATCTTGATCCTGATCTTAGGGAGAAAGCTTTCAGTCTCTCTCCATTGAATATGATACTGGATATCAGTCTTTCACATATTCCTTTTATCATATTGAAATATTTGATTCCTATCTTTGGAGTGTTTTTACAGAAAAGGATGTTGAATTTTATCAAATGCTTTTTCAGCATCAATTGAGATGATCATGTGATTTTTCCCTTTTTATTTCTTATTGTGCTGTATTACATTAATTGGTCCCTGTGTTGAATTATCCTTGCATATCTGGTATAAACTCCACTTGGTCATTGTGTATAATTCTTTTAATGTGCTGTTCAATTCGATTTGCTAATATTTTGTTGAGAATTTTTATATCTATGTTTGTTAGGGAGATTGGCCTTTAGTTTTCCTTTCTTATAGCACCTTTACCCAGTTTGGGTATTAAAATGATATTAGCTTCATAAAATGAGTTAGGTTGAGTTCCTTTTTCCTCAATTTTTTGGAAATGTTTGAGCAAGATAGGTGTTAGTTCTTATTGGAATGTTTGATAAAATTCCCCTGTGAAGTCATCTGGCCCTGAGCTTTTCTTTGTAGGAAGATTTTTGATGACTAATTGAATCTCTTTACTTGTGGTTGATTTGTTGATATCTTCTATTTCTTCCTGAGTCAGTGTATCTTGCTTGTCTGTTTCCAGGAATTTGCCCATTTCATCTAAGTTTTCTAGTTTGTTGGCATATATTGTTCACAGTATCCTCTTCTGATTTCTTTTATTTCTTCAGGGTCTGTGGTAATGCACCCTTCTTATTTCTGATTTTGTTTATTTGCATCTTCTTTCTTTTTTTCTTTGTCAGTCTTGCTAGTGGTCCATCAATTTTATTGATTTCCTTAAACAACCAACTTTTGGTTTTATTGTTTCTTTCTATTGTTCTTTCATTCTCCCATTCATTTATCTCTGCTTTAATCTTTGCTATTTCTCTCCTTATATTTGCTTTGGGGTTAGTTTGCTGTTCTTTCTTAAGTTCCTCCAGGTGTGCTGTTAAGCCCTCGATTTTTGCTCTCTCTTGTTTTTTCATACAGGCATTTAGGACATTACATTTCCCTCTCAACACAGCTTTTGCTGTATCTCATAAATTCTGATAAGTTGTATTCTCATTTTCATTCATCTGCAGAAAGCTACTGATTTCTCTAGCAATTTCTTCTTTGACCAACTGGTTGTTTAAGTATGTGTTATTTAATCTCCATATATTTTCATGAATGTTCTCATTCTTTGGTGGTTATTGAGATCCAGCTTCATTCCATTGTGATCAGAGATATTGCTTTGAATAATTTCAATGTTTTTTAATTTATAAAGACCTGTTTTGTGTCCCAGCATATGATCTATCCTGGAAATGTTCCATGGGCACTAGAGAAGAATGTATATACTGGTATTTTGGGGTGTAATGACCTATATATGTCTGTTAGGTCTTATTCATTTATCGAGTTATTTGACTTCTCTATTTCTTTGTTGATCTTCTGTCTGGTTGTTCTATCTATAGAGGAGAGTGGTGTATTGAAGTCTCCCGCTCTTATTGTTGGAACATCTATCACTCCCTTCAGTTTTGCCAATGTCTGTCTCTTGTACTTTGGACTGCCTTGATTGGGAGCATAAATATTTATGTTTGTTATATCTTCTTGGTGACTTGACCCTTTAATTAGTGTATAGTGTCCTTCTTTGTCTCTTATGATGTCTTTACATTTGAAGTCTATTTGATATTAGTATAGCTACTCCTGCTTTCTTTTGGTTACAACTTGAGTGGAAAATCTTTTTCCATCCTTTCACTTTCAATCTATTTGTATCCTTGTGTCTAAAATGAGTCTCTTGTAAGCAGCATATAGCTGGATTATGTTTCTTGATTCATTCTACCAATCTGTATCTTTTAATTGGTAAGTTTAGTCCATTAATGTTGAAAGTTATTACTGCAAAAGGTGTTTCTTGAATCCACCATCTTATCTTTTTTAATTTATTTGTCAGATCTTCATATTCTTTTCCCTCTTTCTCTTTTTATCCTTTGAATTACCCTTAGTGGTACACTTCAATTCTGTGCCCTCCCTCAGATCTCTCTCTCCTGTCTTTTTTTTTTTTTTTTTTCCAGCTGGCAGAACTCCTTTTAGTATTTCTTGTAGGGCCGGTCTCTTGTTGACAAATTCTTTCAGGACTTCTTTGTCTGTGAAAACTTTAATCTCTCCCTCAATTTTGAAGGACAATTGGCTGGGTACAGAATTCTTGGCTGGAAGTCTTTCTCTTTCAGGATCTTAAGTACATCATGCCACTGCCTTCTTGCCTCCATGGTGCTAGTTGAGTAGTCTGAACTCAGTCTTACTTGGTTTCCATTGTATATAGTAGATTATTTTTCTCTTGCTGCTTTCAGGATTTTCTGCTTCTCTTCAACATTTAACAGACTGATTAGTATGTGTTTCGGGGAAGGCCTATTTGGATTTGTTCTGTTTGGAGTGTGTTGGGCTTCTTTAACTAGTATATTTATGTCCTTTATAAGGGTTGGGAAGTTTTCCCCCATTATATCCTCAACTACTCTTCCTACACCTTTACTCCTCTCTTCTCCTTCTGGGACACCAGTGATTCTTATATTTGTGTGCTTTGTTTTGTCTATCATTTCCCTGAGATCCAATTTAATTTTTTCCATCATTTTGATATTTGCTGTTTTGAGTCTTCAAAGTCAGTTATCCTGTCCTCTATATTGCTTATCCTTTCTTCTGTCTCTTCAAATCTGGTGTTGTGTGCCTCTAGCATGTTTTCATTTGGAAAACTGAGTCTTTGATCTCTGTGATTTCTGCTTTTTTTTTTATTTATTCTTTCAAATTCCTCTTTATGCTCTTCTACTGTCTTCTTGATCTCCTTCATGTCACTTGCCATCCCACTTATTTTATTAAGTAGAGTTGTATGAACATCTTCAATTAGTTGTTCCAAATGTCTGTGTTTCCTCTGGTGTTTTAATTTGGTTGTTAGGCAGGGCTATAACTCTCTCCATTGTTATATGCATAGCGATCTTCTGCTGTTTTCGTTGCATGTACATATCTTGATTGATTTACTTTGGGAGTTGATTTTTTTCAGTAGTCTAAGGCCTTGTGTTTGTGGGATGGATGTACAGCAGGGAACAGGGTATGGGGTGAGCACTCAGTGTGGTGATTTGTATCAGGGCAGGTATAGGCACAGGTTGGGGATGTTTTGCTGATGTTTGTGAATGTGGGTGCCCAATGGCCAAAGAGGATGTAGCTGTGAGGGTGCACTGGTCTGTGGGATGTAAACCTGGTGTGTGCTGTTCTAGGGCGTGGGGCCCTCTGTACTCATGCATAGAGCTGTGGCAGCAGGTCGGTACACCTTCATTGGTTGGAGGCAGAAATGATCTAGCAGCACTGGTCAGCATTTTCTCAGAGCTGGGAAGTGTGGCTGAGGGCCTTGCACATACACAGTTTTAGGACTGCTGTAAACTGTAGTTCCCAGAGCTGATTGACATGATTGGGGGCATGTGCATGCACAGAACTAGGAGTGCCATAAACTGATGCACAGAGCTCTGGGCGGGGGGGTGGGGGGGCAGGTTGAGTTTGTGTGACACTGTGGGCAGGGGTGGGAGGCTGGAGGGGGGCAGAAGGTAGCCTGGGTATGGAGGTTAGTGCCCACAGCCTTTATGTGCTGGCAACATGCTGTAGGGAACAGGGAGTGGGAGGAAGTGCTCTGCTCAGGAGGGGTGTTGGAGAGGTGGGTTGGGCTGCACTTGGGGTAGGGGTGCCCTGGGGGCCGGTGGGGCGGGGGTGCCTAGAGCGTGAGGAATGGGAGCAAGTGACAGGGTTCAGGTGTGTGGGATATGGGGTGAGTCGCCAGTCATGGGATGTGCTGGTGAGGGTAGCACACCCAAGGAACACGGCCTGGCTTACTTCCTAGTTCCCAACTCCCATCCATGCCCTCCCACAGGCTCTGTGCCTTCATGCCAGGTTCTATCTTTCTGCCTCTCAGTTCCTCAGCCTCTGCAACTAGGGCCGCCCTATGTGGTGCAGAAGGCTCTCCCGGACCAGCTGCACTCCCAAATCGCCAACTCATTCGCACTCCAGTCCTTTCTCTAGCTTTTCCATGAAGCAGAGCTGATCTCGAGCTACTCTATTCAGCCATCTTCCCAGAAGTCCCAGGTATCACTTTTTTTAAACTTTTTTTATTGTATAGTATAACATATATACAAAGCAAAGAAAGAAAAAAGCAATGGTTTTCAAAGCATTCTTCAACAAGAAGTTACAGGACAGATCCCAAAGTTTGTCATGGGCTGCCATCCGATTCTCTCATATTTTTCCTTCTAGCTGCTCCAGAATATCAGAGGCTAGAGGACTTAAATATTTTTTATCATCACAATTGACTTTTTTCCTTCTTTTTTTTTTTGCAAAAAATAACATATAGGCAAAAAAGCTATAATTTCAAAACACAGCACCACAATTAGTTGTAGAACATATTTCAGAGTTTGCCATGGTTTACAATTTCACAATTTTAGGTTTTTACTTCTAGTCACTCTGAAATACTGGAGACTAAGAGAGATATCAATTTAATGATTCAGCAATCATATTCATTTGTTAAATCCTATCTTCTCTGTATAACTCCATCATCGCCTTTGATCTTTCCAGCTCTCTCTTTAGGGATGTTTGGGCTATGGCGATTCTAAATTTTTCATATTGGAAGGGTCTGTCACTATGTGGGGTCGGGAGATGGAACTATCTAATGTTCTGGAGAGGCTGGGCTAGGTTTCAGGACTTATCTGGACCAGCCAGATATCACTTTTTAAACCATTTTTCAGTTGTAAAATTCCCAGATATCATTTCATCATTTTATAATTTCATCTGTAAGTTTTCAGATCTGTACATCTCTAAAAGAAATGCTTCTTTTAAAAATATAACCTCAATATTCATACTTTCTTAAATCATAAGCTATTTAATTGGTGTTCACTTCTTCCTGATTGTTTTACAGTTAAATAGATTAAACAGGGATTCAATTCTGTGACTGGCCAAAAAATTCTCTCACTTTTGTTATTATAGCTGCTTTTATTGCTGAAGAAGCTGGGTCATTTGTCTTTTAGGGCTTTCCACAGTCTTGGCTTTACTGATTGTCCCTCTCTTGTATTGGACGTGTTCTGTTTTCTGCTTTCTTATATGTAGTACTGGTGAGACCTAGATACTCAATAATAGTCTTTCTTATTGTGAAGAAGAACATATATAAAAAAAAAACCCCAATAAGTTTCAAAGCAAACCACAACAATTAGTTATAGAACAGATTTTAGAGCTTAGTAATGGTTATAGTTCCAAAATTTTAGGTGTTTCATTCTGGCTCCTTTAAGGTACTGGAGACTAAAAGAAATATCAATATAATGATTCAGGAATCATGCTCATTTGTTAAATCCTATTCTCTCTTTTATAACTCCACCTTCTCATTTGATTTTTTTAATTATCTATTTTTAATTGATATATATTATATATTCACATACTATGTAATGTGTGCATCCAATGGTTCACAATATCATCATATAGATGTGCATTTATCATCACAATTGACTTTTTTTCTTTATTTGTGAAAAATAACATATATACAAAAAAACAACAAATTTCAAAGCATAGCACAATTAGTTGTAGAACAGATTTCAGAATTTGGTAATGCTTACAATTCCACAATTTTAAGGTTTTCTTCTAGCTGCTCTAAGATTCTGCAGACTAAAAGAAGTATCAATGTAATGATTCAGCAATCATGCTCATTAGTTAAACCCTACCTTCTTTGTACAACTCCACCATTACCTTTAATCTTTCTATCCCACTCTTTAGGCATGTTTGGGCTATTCCCATTCTAATTTTTTCAAGTTGGAAGGGGCTGTTGATAATATGGAATAGGGGAATGGAACTGGCTGATGTTCTGGAAAGGCTTGCCCTTCTGTATTTCAGGACTTATCTGGTCTAGGGACCCATCTGGAGGTTGTAGGTTTCTGGAAAGTTACCCTGGTGCATGAACCATTTATAGAATCTTATATAATGCCCTAAGTGTTCTTTAGGATTGGTAGGAATGTTTTGGTTGGGGTTTGGCAAGTTATGATAGGTAGCAATGTCTAACTGAAGCTTGCATAAGATGGACCTCCAGAGTAGCCTCTTGACTCTGTTTGAACTCTCTCAGCCACTGACACCTTATTTGTTCCACTTCTTTTCACCCTTTTGGTCAGGATGTCATTGTTGATAACATAGTGTCAGGGCCAGGCTCATCCCTGGGAGTCATCTCCCACGCCACCAGGGAAAGATTCAACCCTGGATATCATGTCCCATGTAGGGGGGAGGGCAATGGTTTCATTTGAGGAGATGGGCTTAGAGAGAGAGGCCACATCTGAGCAACAAAAGAGGTTATCTGGAAGTAACACTTAGGCATACCTGTAGGTAATCTCAGCTTCTCCACTACCTATATAAGCTTCATAAGAGCAAGCCTCAAGATCAAGGGCTTGGCTATTGATTTTGGTGCCCCTAATGTTTGCCACAGTATCATGGGTTTCCCTGGTGGTAAATTTTTTTAACACTTTTTTTTTTTTTTAATTTGCATATGGGCAGGAGGCACCAGGGATCGAACTCCAGACCTCCAGCATGGCAGGTCGGAGCTCTGCCTGCTGAGCCACGGCAGCCGCCCCCGGTGGTAAATTTTAATAGTTCCATAATTTTTGTCATGTCCCTCAAGGGACTTTGCCAATACTTTTTGATTATCTGCTTTATATACTCTGGGATATATCTAAGTATTACATTAAACTATACAGGATTATATCATTCTTATTCTGGGCTCCCTGTGTTTGGGTTGTTTAAATGATTTATCCAGATAGGTTGAGTTAGATTATGTGCTATGGAAAATTTAGGTTCTGGACAAAATAAACTATTCTTCCTTTGGTCTCAAAGAGTGGATGAGATTCTAAAATATAGACAATGTCTTCCTTACCCCTGTGTTCTGAATTACCTAATCCAGACCTGATTGGCTTCATTCTTATTTCTCAATACCAGGTTATACATATATAAAACAGCCTCTAAAAATCCACAAATAATAATTACCATTCCGGACTAAATGTGACTGCAATAAGAGCTTACAATCTCAGTCACTGTTGTCTTATAAATATTTTCTAAATGAGACCGTAAAATATTTCCTGTTTTGTTTCCTGCTTATTTTGCCTCACCAAATGTCTTACAGGGTCATTTTCAATGTTATATGCTTCACAATTTATTCCTTCTTGCAGTAACACACTATTCAATCATATGTATATACCTTCTACTTCTCAGTCAGTGCATCCTTTAGCCATCTCCATTTATTGGACATCATGTATAATTTCCAAAGTCAAGAGTCCATCAACACCTCAATTTTAGATAATCTCATTGTTCCTAAGAGAAAGATAACCAATAAACACACCCTCATCAAATAGAAAATGTAAGCTTCTCCTTAACTCTTGTCCCTCTCCCCATCATTCAGTCCCGGTGTTGCTGTGCTACTGGTGATATTTTCCTGTTATCAATGCCCATAGCATGCAATAGCAGTTTTCCCCTATGCTCCAAACATATACACTCTTTGTACAAGATTCATACCTTTGCAGTAGTAGCTCATGCAAGAACTTATTTATATTTGTAGTTTTAATTGGTGGGACACATGGGTACATACAACCCCTTTCAATCATGTTCACCTTCAATGTGGTAATATTACTTATAGATACATTAGGGAATCGCCTTCACTTCTATCTATTCCCTTACTTTTTTAAGTTCAACTTCATTAGCTAACTCTTCACCCATCTCGAGCTTCTGTGTGTGTAGGTCCCCTATATTCTGTACTATAAGCCTCTGATTTTACCTTTACCATGATCATAAAAGTGGAATCATATAGTATCTATCTTTTTGTGTTGGCTTATTTCACCCAGCATTATATCCTCAAGGCTCATCCATCTTGTCATGTGGTTCAGGACATCATTTCATCTTACTGCTGCATAACATTCCATTGTGTATATATACATATATATACCACATTTTGTTAATCCAGTCATCTTTGATAAGCACTTGGATTGTTTACATCTTTTGGTGATTCCAAACAGTGCTTCTATGAATATTGGTGTGCAAATCTCTGTTTCATTGCCTTCAGTTCTTCTGTGTAAATACTGAGTCGTGGTATTGCTGGTTCATGAGATAACTCCATATTTAGTTTCCTAAGGAACCACTGAACTGTCTTCCATAGCAGCTGTACCATTGTATATTCCTACTAGCAGTGCATAAGTATCCCAATTTCTCCACATTCTTTCCAACATTTATAGTTTCCTGTTTGTTTAATGGCAGCCATTTTTATAGGTGACAGTCAATAATATTCTAATTGGTTTATTTTGGGAAAAAAATCCTACTGCTTTAAACAAGGGTGTGTATGTAAATAAGGGTATGTACTTGCATTCACAGGTATTCAATATCTAGTATCTTTTTTTTTGTAATGTTTGCAGCAGTTGAACATCATTAACTAGATCTATTAATTCATTATACATTGTAAAATGGTGATATTTTAAAACACTCAGTCGTTCTCTTTTCACTTATTGGCTGAAATATTTCTATGAATATTAGCTTCACCTCATCAGTTATTTGGTTAACCTACGTTAAAATCCATACAGGAACAAGTTTGCAGGAGAAACTTGCCAACTTCATAGTAAGTAAAGTCAGTAAAGGAGGGATTATTTTTACCTTTATAAAATAAAATAATTTCAGACTTACAAACTTACCCAAAAGTTGCAAGAGTTGTACAAAGAATTAGTTAATGCTCAATCCATATTCCTCAAATGTAACACATTACTACATTTGCTTTACTCTCCTCTCTCTCTCTATGCACACACACACAGACACATGGATTTAACTGTTTTCTTCTTGTACTGTTTGAAATACATTACAGACATGATGATTTCACCCCTAAACATTTCAGCACATTTCCTAAAAACCTACTCATATCTGAAAGTCGTGTCTGAAAGCCTGCCAGCATGATCTAAGCAGCCAGCTTGTTACAATTTTCTGGTAGAATAGGAGACAGTTACCCAAGAGTTGACCTGACTTATTACTGCTCTTGCTCAATTTTTCACTAAAGTCAAGATTGATCATCTTGCAGCTCTCTAGTCAAGTGAAAACAACAAGAGAAAAATGGGAGATATGTGTTAATTTTGATTTCTTGTTCACCTCTCTATTTTGATTTGTCCTCTAAAATTATGGCCATAATATTTACAGTGGATTGTCAATGCCATACTGGTTTCCTTTTCAAGTATGGAATAATTTTAACATTTTCATTTTACAGTGATATTAACAGAATCATTCAGAAACATTAACCAACACGTGACACAAAGCCATTTTCTACTCACACCAACCTGGGTTTGGAAATAAACAGGAACACACTTTCAGTCTTCCCATTCTGAAAAATCTAAAGTGGTTAGCAACTCACCATCCAGTTTATAATAAAGAGTATACTCAAATAGAAGTGATGATATGGAACAATATGAAAGATCTTGAAATTGTTTTTTCCTTGTCAATGTGTGACACTGCCTAATAATTATTTTACAAAATGAGACAGCTATCTAGGCACACAAATAAATGTGTTATAATGTAGAATATTAACATTATTAGAGGGTCTCGTTGAAAGAAGTTTTATAAACCAGAGTGGAAAAGAACCAATAGAATTGATTTCAAAATATAATGATTTCAACAATTATTAACACATGACTAATAATAAATTACTGCATGCATGTTGGACTAAAATAAGGTCTTAATACCTCCTGCAAGTGTTTCAAAGAGCTGGACTGCTGCTGCAGCTGCCTGCCTCTATGTGGTTGGAAACAGTTTTTCTGTGGTGAGCTATTAGTAGACTGTAGGTTTCACATTCTGAATTAGCCAAATGATAGTGACAGATTAGTTACTTCTGGTTGGTCAAAGGCTCAGGCAATTTTCATAAGGATCTGTGAAATGGTTCTGAACTCTCTATTAAGGGAGTTTAGGAGAAAATTTGTGCATCCTCAAACTCTAAGGTCTATGTGTCTTTTCCTGAAACTTGAACATTAAAAACACAATAATAGTAATAAAATAAAGGAAGCAAGCAAATGCCTGAAGAGAGATCAAGAAAGAACTTCAGAACAGGGAACTGAACATTAGTACCAACCTGTCAGGCTCAAGAACTCACAAACCACCATATGCAACCAATACACTCATCCACTCACCCTCAGTAGGTTCATGAGGGTTCAAGCTCTGGTACTCAGAAGTAAATATGAGGAGTAAAAATGCTTATGAACAAGGAACTTGATTATCATTAAAATTTCACTGAAGAAACAGCTTCAATGAAATGAGACTTCATTTCATTGAATTACAGTCTACAGATCTATTACAGACCTAATTTAAATATAAACTCTACCAATGATTAATTTTCATTGTTATTTATTATATGCCGGACTTTGTGTTAGACGTTTGCATGCTTTAGCTCATAAAATCTTTGCCATAATACAATGAGATAGATCACAATACAGTTTACATTTTTGTAGATAAGGACACTTATCTATACATTATTATTAGTTAATGTACTCAGTTTCACTGACTTAATAATTGGAAGACCTTGCAATCCAACCAAAGTGTTTCTCATTCCAGAGAGATAAGCAGGGAGAAAGACAATGTAACTATGTGAAAATCAGATTTCTTTTTTTCCTCAACTATCTCAGTAATCTTGTAGCCTTATGTTTGAATTAACTGTATAAAAAGCATGTATGTATTGCATGTTTATTGGCTATTTGGTCCTTGACATTAATGTACATATACCTGTGTACCATCTGCCTGTCCTCGTTGAGTCAAAATGCTGATTTTCACAGATGGTTAAATCTAAAATCTTCAACTAAAACCATGTGGCTTGGGGAGTTCAGGCATGCTCTCATTATGTGGCTTATATCCTAGTTTCTCCCATCCTATGTTTTCTGTCCCTTAAGGAACATATATTTACTTTAAAAAATAATCAGTTCTCTCTTTTTTGTCTATTTCATAGTTTTTTGATACTCCCTGACATAAGGTATATTTGACCTTATTATGGTATTATCATTAAGGGTACCACTTTTGTAATTTTCTCAGGATGCACATGAATTTGGACTTGGCCCAAACTGATTGTGCTTTGTTCCCTCCTTTTTGAGTTCTCTGTGTGTGTATCAGCATGTGAGGAGAAGTCTCTGACTAGCCCTCCTTTTTGAGTTCTCTGTGTGTGTATCAGCATATGAGGAGAAGTCTCTGACTAGAGAGATACAAGTGCAAAGTTGTCACTATAGTCTGATGGTGAAGTCATAGGGAATTTTTCCATTCCTTCCTGGGTGGAGGTAAAATGATGCTGTTCCATCCTCACAACCCTGAGATGAAAGAACATGCCAGGCAGAAGATTAGCCATGAGTTTTAATTAGGGACTTATGGACAGGAGAGGATAATTCCCAATGTGGCCTATTGGGAAATGAAAGCCAGCACTACACCCCAAGACCAAGAGAGAAAAGGGACAGACTATGCCAAGGTTGTGGTTTATAAAGTTTAACAGAGTCCTATGAGATTTGGTTACAGCTGGATTTCACAGGCTCTCATGAGATTTGGTTCCACAGAGTCTTGTGAGAGTTGGTGAGCAGGGGAGGGGAGTTTTACATTCTCTGAACTTTATCTCTATCATGGAGGTGGCTATGTGCAGTGAGTTGCTCTCAAAATGGAGGAGAGGGCATAGCCAGGCCTTGGGTCTTTACAAATGAAAATATATGGTTTCTCTCTTTTGAAGCTCAGTCCAGTGGAAAGACTAATGAACAAGTGTCAGTTGTAATCCTATGCAAGAAATCATATAGATGAGGCATATGTAACATGCTATCGTGAGTTCAGCTGGATCAAGTTTACAAAGCTAACACATGGCAAAATAGAATAGATTTCCCAGTTTATCTGATGCCAGACTTGTTATCTTGATCATTAGATCAAAATGTTTACTAGAAAGTTAAAAATGGGGCTTGGAGCCAGTGCAAAAAGCCCTCGGAAAACTATCAAGTTGTTTTTATTTGTTGAGAAACAACCTACATATATTTATTCCTACATACTTGATTCTCTACAAAAAAAAAATAATAAAAATAAGGTGTATTCATCTCATTTGCATCACACATATGTGAGAAGGTGTCTAAGGATTGTGGCAGTGCCTGTCACACAGGAAATGTCATCTGGTCTGAACTCTGCCAGGCAGAGAGGTGGGAGTGGGTTGAGTAGCTGTAAAATAGTTCCTGACTCAAAGAGTTCCTGAGCACACAGATTTCACTTTTCCAGCTTTATGGTTCTCAACTCTGCTGAGTGCAGGCTGTGTCTTTATTTTCTCTCTTACGCCAAACGTTGAGATCCCTCTGGAAATGAAGAGAGGATGAACAGAAGCGCCCCTGGGTTGTTCTGGCCACAAACATTTCATACACCAAGTCATCCAGCATCCCCTCGATAACCTATACTATTCCTTTGGAAAATCCTACCCTTCAGTCTGAGACCTAATTCTAGATGAAGAGAAAATTGGGGAATTCTGATCCCATGTCACATTATCCCAAACTTTCCTACTTGACCTACATAAAGTTTGGTCTTTGATTTAGCAAAATTTGAGATTCTCAGCATTTTTAATTTGCATCTACAACAGACCTTTGATTATTCTTCCACCATGAGTTGAGGCAAGTAGATACAAAAAGATTTCAAAGTCAGACAGCGAAGAACTTTTAGAGTTTATCGGGGAGAATAAAATATCTTGGGTCTGTGAAGCTAGAGAAGATCCCCACCAGGAGAAAGTCTTAGGCTCTTATGATCATATTTTCTGATCCTAGGCAAAAATCATTGAAAGCACCTCCTATGATTCGCAGTCAAGTTTCATTTGTTGACTGTCCTTATCAGAGTCTTATTTAAGGTGGCAGCAATTATGTAATTGGAGATCTCTGAGGTCCCATAAACCTGAATTTACATGTAGCACCTCTCTAGCTAGATCCTCGCTAACATTTTACTCTTGAAAACCAGGCATGCAGTTTGGGGAAGGTAACCCATTCATGTGGCTTCAACTTTTTGGCAATTTGCCAAAGGCAACAGTGTATTTTTTTTTTTTCTTTTTTTAATGTGAGCAGGCATCAGCAATTGAACCAGGGTCTCTGGTATGGCAGGCGAGAACTCTGCCACTGAGCCACTGTGGCCCACCCAACAGTGTATGTTTTGAGTCAAAATAAATGAAATACTTCTAATCAACAGTTTGTATTTATTTATTTTATTATTTCTTAAAAAAAACTTAAATGAAGCCCGAAATAGCTATGGTATATTAGGCTTCCTGCAGAGCTGCTCAGAGAATGATGATAACTTTTCCTAACTTTCTTTTTTTATTACTTTTGAACATCACGAATAAACATGGCCTTTTCTTTGGTTTTCTTTACATGCTTAATATTTTTCCTTAAAGTATCCTCATATTACATTTATTTATTGAATCATTTTGTAGGTATATATGTGCATGTATATTTGCATACTATGGCTCATTCTGAATAAAAAAATTACAATATAATAGACAAATGTGATTTTTAAAACTTCATCATGATTATGGAAATATGAACTAGTATATAAATTATAAATCAATGAGAAAATAAAGCAAAATAAATAGCAACCTTATGTTGCTATGGTTAAGTCACATAAATCTGCTTATCATCTTTCTTTTGCAAATACGTAAAGGAAGGACCTGGTCACTTACATATTTCTCCTTATCTGTGTGGAAAAAACATATTAATGCCTCAGAAGCTAATTATTATTATTAAGATTTCCCTAATAATTATATCAAATGGCTGCTCCGTAGTTTATTGTAGTGGATAATCTTACTGTTATTTCCGTTGTTGAAAAGGTATCATATTCTCATAAGAAGTTAGTTTCACTAACTTCGTGCTCTTCTTTAAAATTTGTATTAAAATTCATGATTGCTGAGAATCATCAGTTGCCTTGATCAAAGGTAACAGATGAACAGTCATTTCAGTGTTATAACTATAACATTCTGCGTGCGCTGTCTCCTCTTCCATCTCACTTTGGCTAAGCCACTTGCCTTAACTCTGACCTTTGGCCTAATTGACAAGCAGCTTTCCAGAGCCCAAACCCATGTGCCAGCAACACCCGCTTACCTCACCCCCATTAGCTCTGCCCGTCAGCCCCTCCTGTGCCCGCTCTCTCAGGGACCTGTGAGCAGCACACTCTCTTTTCTCAGGCCTTGTGGCCTTGGTTTCCCATTGTGTTGCACTTGCCCTCCTGGACCCAAATTTAAAATCTAATTTAAATAATTCAAAACACTGGGGAAGAACAGGAAGTGGACCCTAGGAGAGGATAGGTCTTGCCAAAGCAAAAGAATGCAGATTCTTTACCTTTGGGAAAGAGAAATACCTCTCAGAGCAGGCTGACTGAAGTGAATCAAAACACGTGGCTGAAGATGGATGGAGAGAATGGTGACAGGCAGGGATAATTCAGCTAGCTGTGCACGGGAGACAGCGGGCCACGGCGGAAAGTGCAGCAGTGTGATTTGTGACTCGGACCTTGACACCTGGCTGGGCACAACTTTGTCAGCTTTGCTCCCCCGAGTCAGTGACAGATGTGAAGGACAAAAACAACCACAATAAATGGTTCAACGCTTGCTGAACATGGTTTTTCTTTACTTTTTTTATTTTTTTATTTTTAATAACCTGGCAACTATAGTAATTATACTTTATTCTATTATATACAATATCACCCCCTGCCAGTAAACACTTGTTAATAAAAAATTGGAGTGAAATGATAGCATACTTAGGCATAATATTTTTTCTCAAGACAAGCTTTGAAATCAAATAAAATATCATTTTGGAGCCAGGTTTTAGAATCCTTTAAAGAGTCCCCAAAGATGAACACGGTTTTTCAAGATCCAGAATTCCTCCTAGAAGGGATTGTTGCAGGTTAGAAGTCTAGTAAATTCCTCACAGCATATTCTATCAGCCATTTTGTAAATTTGTTCCATTCCCAAAGCAAAGGCTGCAAGAATAACCCTATTCTCCTAGTCAGATAGGGTAGCATTATATGGGAGCAAAAACCATGAGTACAGCTGGACAGCTTTCTGATGGTTCAATTTGGCCCAATAATAAACTAAAAAATAGATAAATTTCATACCAAGAATTATTTATTACTATTACTTCTCACATCTGGGATTGGAATAAAAGCTCTTTGGAAGCATTTTCTTGTGTTAATTCTCTGGGAAGGACATATACAGTTTAACCATTTTGGTGAGTGAGTGAATTAACGCTATAGGAACATTTACACACAGAGATAAAGTAAACAAAATGAAAACTCATATTTGGCAGAGACTGGCAACCCAAGCCACAATTCTTGATGCTGGATGAACAATTTAATCTCACATCAAGATTCCTTTACAGGTGGAGTAAGAGTTCTTTTCTCAAGACCGTTAGATGTTTTAATACACAGCTGAATGATCTGATAGGTACATGTGGTTATATATACAGCAGAGATCAGGGATGAGAGGATTTGGCCCTGGAAAATTTCAAAGCAGGTTATACCAGTTTTCATCAAAACCATAGAACCTTCTCCATGAGGTTCTTACGCATTGTATTTTCATCAACATAGCTAAATGCTAAGCATTCTTTTAAGTGTATTAAGGGATTGGCATAATTAAAGAGATAATATTTCATTTATTTTTGAGAAAAACTAACGAATAACCGAATGAAACTGGCCTGAAGCACAACTCCAAGGAACTTTGATAAACAAGTTCAGCATGATTTCCCTGTCCTCACATATAAAATTTAAGTATAAACACGAATATATCTCTTGTTGTTGTAACAATCTAATTTAAATCAAGGCTACAGAGAGGCAAATTTGTTTAACACATTGAAAATACAACTATTAGAAAGGAAGATTTGAAGTAAAAAATGTTCCTTTTGCTTCACAAAGTATTACCTAGTCAGTCTTACAATGAAGTGCATGCAGTATTCTTTCTAAGCTGACCTGAGTTGCAAGCAAAATGATAAGCTGCCCTGTCTTGTGGGTGTGGAGGACAAACAGAAACAGTAAGTGTGAAGTTTTCTTTTGGTTAATTATGAAACCTTACAGAGCAACTGGAGCCTATGTTTTTAAATTCTGCTCCAAGTACTAGGTCCTGCCTCCTCAGGGTTATACACCTTAAATTTTTAGCACAGGTCCTTGAAATTTCTTCCTTGCTTCAGGTATGTTTAACCATTTTTGGTTCCCTGATAATTCTCTCTCCTCTCTTAGAACATGTGATATAGACAATTGTTCTTTGAGATATACATCTGTTATACATTTTTCACTTAAAAAATACATTGGGGAGAAAAACATTGGAATAATATCTTTTTCTGACTTCAAGATATCAACTTACTGTTTTCTTTGACTATTGTCATCCCAAATCTTTGATGTACGTCTAGTAATCTTTCTTAATGAAATATCTCTGAAAAGGGTTAATACGAGGTACTTTGAATTCTGACAAATAAGTGACTGTGTCCTGGTCAGTGTATGGCCAGCTCTGAAGCTAACAGTCAATATTAGGAACTATGTACAGCAATACAATTCATCAGATTTTTGAATTTTAGTTATTTTGGTAACTTGCTTTTTAATAATAAGGAGGTTTATATAAAACACAGAAACAAGGCAGTAAGTCAACAGACTCGGCACATAGAAGAGGCAGTGATTTTATTTAAATCTGAAACTTATTGAGCAAACAATAAATGTTTGTCCATTAGTCATACTATTCATTATGTAATCACTTGGGAAAAGTGTAAACTGTAAACATTCACCTCATGTTTTAATCAGAAATTGTGCAATGCTTCCTGGGAAGCACAGCTAATATTCATAACATCTGGATCTCTAATAGTGAAAAATCTATTCTGTCTATAAGTTTCCCTTTTCAAGAGGCAAACTGCAAGGATGTTAGAGAGAGACTTAAAAATTTTGGAGACTTGTGTTCATTAAAGATCTAGAATTGATTCTTTAACTCTGTACTAAAAGACATAATTACTTTCTATACAAGAATTGGTTAAATAGCTCCTAATTCTTTTAGGGTAATTTTATCTCGTTTACTTCTATGTTCTGGTGGTATGTTTTCCAGCATTTGGGGCTCCAAATTATTGAGAAAATGCATCAGTAAAGTTAACAGGCAGGGCTATTATCAACCTAGATGTTTTATTACTGTTTCATCCCTCTTTATTGTAAAATATACCACTTCCTATTATACTATAGCTTCCAAAATTATAGAAACATATACTGTCAATTGAGCTTTTTATCCTATGCAAGTTTTTCCTATATATATAAAGATGAATGAGGAGCCAATAATTTATGTGGCACTAAACCAGGACTCTTGGTGGAAGCACACACACAAAAATAACATTGAATATAAATTTAGTTCACATGAATTGTCATTAATTAAGAAGGAGCTGAAGTACCATAAACCTTGTAAAGAAAAGCACAAAAACTCAACAGAAGATGTCAGTGACAAAGGTAAGTTATATTAAAATACGGTATTTAATAGACATGTAGAGAATGTTTAAAATTATCTACTGAACTGTGCAGTGTACTAGCGGGATACACAAATACAACATAAAATTTCTGTCTAAGTCTAGTTAGAGGGAAAGAATATATAAGCAAAAGTTAAAAATCAATTTAATATGGATTATGGTAAGGGCCAGAATGGCAACTAATGTAAAAGATTTAAAAGGTAACTTGAATAGTTTAGTTAGTTCATGATTAATCTTAAAGTTGATTTAGACTTTAAAGGAAAATTAAAATTTGTATAGTAAAAAGGGTTTGAGACAAGAATGGTATGAGTTGATGTGTGGAACTCACACATCTGTGAGCACTTACACTGTCTCAGAGCACTAAGCTTAGGTAAGTTGTTTTGAATCTCAGAGAAATTTATTGAGCTGTAAGTAAGTTTGTAATCGGACTGACTGGTTTGTGGGCCAGGTATGGCTTACAGCTGAAACTATAGCCTTGGCATAATTATTTTTTGAGACAAGCAAAATATACATATATTTCGTCTAAATTTGGAGCGCCAGCAAAGATAAATATTACCTAAAGTAATATTTAATGTAACTTATGTAAAGTTGCAGGTTATTGGTTGCTTCTGGATACTTGAGTCTGATTGTGCAGTAGGCTTGTCATTTCCAAACCTAATGATAATGTGGGAAGGAGATGAGGGTTTAGATGTCAGATGGTGAGCTTCCTGAAATGGCAGAGGCTAATCCTACAAATTCTTGTCCAAAAGTATTATTGATTTATTTTTGTTTTTTGCCTAAATACAGTTGCACTTTTTTGTAAGTGTTTTTAACTGATAATAAAATTCTAAGTGGATATTTCACATCTTCTAAGGAAAGATAGAAATTGTAGTTATATTGCTTGCTGTTTAAATAGATACACATTCATTGGGAAAGATGTTAAAATACAGGCAAGTATACATTTTAGAAGTACTTATATTAGGTTTCTTCAGAGATACAAAATAGACGGGAAATTATAATATAATATAATATGCAAGTATTAGGAGATTTATTATAGGGATTGGCAAATCAAAATTCTTTTAGGGCAGGCCACATTTTGGGTACTCTGATGAAGTTTTGATGAATTACTAGGAGAAGCTAGCTGACTAAAGAAGAGATAAAAATTCTTTCTGACTGCTAAAATCAGGAGTTCTTCCTTTAAGGCCTTCAACTGATTGGTAGCAACTTTTTTCATTGATGAAGGCAATCTCCTTTGTTGACTGTAGATGTAATCAATGACTAATAATTTAAATACATGAAATAGCCTTGCAATAGCAATCAAGCCAGTGTGTGTTTGACCAAACAACTGAACACCATAATCTAGCTAAATTGACACCCAAACTTAATCATCACATCACTCATAATACCATTTTCTGTCATAAATACATAATTGATTTTGAATTTTGAATTTTGTGTTCCTTATATACAGAATTTCCATTTAACGTAATGTAATGAACTTTCCCAAGTGGCATAGAAGTAGTCATTCCATTGTATGAATCTGCCATTCCCTTAAAAGTAATACAAAATTAACTTTTTAAAATTTATCAGTGCAATAATGTTCTTTGCATAAATTATTTATTTGTATTCTTTAGAATAAATCTGAGAAGGAAAAATATCGAATGAAATAATTTCAAGCATTTAAAGCTTTGGATGCAAATTATTTTCTAAAAGTAGCAAGAAACCCTCATATTAGCAGTGAAGCCTGCTGACCCACCGTGGCCTGTCCTGTATAAAATTTTATATTAAAAATATTGACCCATTGTCAGTCTTTTTGAACATATGGTTTTTATCAGCTTGTCTCCTTTTTAACTTATTTTCTCTTTTACTTTTATTTCACTTCCAGCAAGTTAGAACTACCATTTTTTTTTATGATTGCTTTCATATTAATTAAGTTCAGATCAGATAGAAATTTCCATAGCTTCATTTTGTTTACTGTTTCTTATTTAACCTTTTTTCCCTTTAACTATTTGGAATTTATTTGAGTGCATATTATGAAATGAACAAAAAAAGCTTCAGTTTTTCCTCAAGTATTTAAACAACTGTGCAAGTTTTTCTTTATGAATGTAAAATTTTATTTTTATTGTTTTAAAATATATAACAGTAAATGTGGAAATAGAAATTTTAGCATCTTTCTTAGAAACTGCATAAATAAATCCATATATTTTCATAAGTATATCTTTTGATGCTGAGAAGTTAATGATAAAAATGACACAAAAATCCTTTACCGGGGGGCAGGCCATGGTGGCTCAGCAGGCAGAGTTCTCGCCTGCCATGCCAGAGACCAGGGTTCGATTTCTGGTGCCTGCTCATGAAAAAAAAAAGTCCTTTACTGGGAATGGATGACTTATTTATACCTCATCCAAACAGTGGAATACTATAGTGCTATTAAGAAGAATAAAGTAAGTTTAAATGAATTTATATAGAAATAATAATAGGATATATTACTGAATTAATAAAGCATATTATGATACAGAATACTATAATGATATTTTATGTACATATATATGTATTATATAATTATCTGTTGTCTGTGCAGAGATACTGAATATATAGAATGTTTATCTTTGATAAGAGTGATGGATATCAAGGGGAACTTCACTCTATGAATTTCTTTATTTAAAAAGTTTAAAGCAATATGAAATTCTTTTAACCTATATATTCTTTAGAAAAGTTTAATATACTATAATGATAAAAAAACAATGCTTTAAGAGATTGAAGAACTGCTTCTAGCCAGGTATACAAAGCTTGCTAGAAACATTCTTGTGTAGAAAAATAAAGAATTTTGAGGAAAAGTTTTTAAATAGGTTTAAATACATAGATGAGCTTCATAGGAAAAAATATCAGTTAATAGTAGAGACTTAAAAGAGAACCAAGCATTGGCTGTATTTTATTGTGATTAATTTGTTCAAAGTACTAGATAGCAAGATAGAATATTTTACATGGAGCTAGAATCTATATAATGGAATCAAATTGAAATCCTAGAAATAAAAACTATAGTAATAGAGTTTAGAGCTACAGAGGTGTTTAATACCTGATTGAAAACAGCCAAAGAAAGAATCAGTGAGCTGTTAGATTGATTAGAAGAAAAATACACAAACTGAAGGGCTTAGACAATTTAAAAATCAGAAATATCAGAGAAGATATGTGCAATATAGTAATATTTGAAGAAATAATGAATGAGAATTGCTCACCACGGATGAATGCGCTCAAGCTACACATGAAAAACAGTGCAATAAACCCCTAAAAGGATACATAACAAAGAAAACCACATTCTGTAACATCTTAGTATAATGCTTAAGAAAAAAGGCAAAAAAGAATATTTTATCTTAACATAACCACAAAAACATATATCATTTTCAAAAGAGAATTATGAAGACAAGTCAGCTGACTTCTTAACAGAAATTATGGAAGCCAGAAAATGATATATTCAATTCAAAGTGCTAAAGGGAAGTAATTTCCGATCTAAAATTCTCAACCTGGCAAAAATAATCCTCAAAAAAGAGAGAAAAGAAACAGAAAAAAGAAAAGAGACAATTCTTAAGCAAAACAGAACAATTTCACTCTACAAAAAATACAATAAGGTAGTTCTAAAAAAAGAAAATGATCCAACAGGGTAAAAGAGAAGCCAAGGAAAGAATGAAGAACAATGGAAATCTTAAACATGGAGGTAGATATGAATGAATACAAATAATAGTAATAATAATGCTGCTCTGGGGTGTTTAATATAGATGTACACCTTAATGGCATTACAATCATAATAAAAAGGCAGAAGTTAGGTGAATATGGTTAATATATTATAAAGTTTGGTCATTATCTGTGAAGTTATGCTATAATATTTATGGTTATAATCGAGTAATTTATATTAGACTCAAATAAGTCACAGATGCATGTTGTAATATCTACATTAAGCATTCAGGTGATAAGAAAGGATGTATAACAATTTCTTGGAATAAAAAGGTGGAATTATATAAAGAATAAAATAAAAAATAATATCATGTAATAAAAGCAGTACAAAAATTAAATAAATATGAAAAAGGAAGAAAAGATTATAAAACGAACATGCAAAAGGAGTGGTAATTATAAAAAAAATCATAAAATGACAGATGTAGACATAAGCATATCAATACTTTTATTAGGTGTAAATGAAATAGATACTGCAATAAAAAGACAAATATTATAGACCGTATTAAAACCAAACATATAGTGTTTATAAGCACTACCATTTAAATAAAAGGATACAAAATTTTGAAAATAAAAGAATAGAAAAACATATAATATACAAACAATAGACAAAAATAATCTGAGGTAGCTATACTAATATTAGGTAAAGT
>PVIY010005242.1:0-96047 GCA_004026745.1 Myrmecophaga tridactyla
ATGAGTAAAGGTAAAAAGAAGGAAAATTAGATATGACATATAAAATCCAGAAGGCAAAATAGTAGAAGAAAGTACTACCCATGCAGTAATAACACTGAATGTTAATGGATTAAACTCTCCAATCAAAAGACATAGTCTGGCAGAATGGATTAAAAAACAGGACCCATCTATACGCTGTCTCTACTCAAAGGACATGAGGGCAAAGGACACAAATGGACATTTACACACCAATGTTTATACCAGCATTATTTACAATTACCAAGAGATGGAAGAAGCCAAAATGTCCATCAACAGATGGTTGGCTAAACAAACTGTGGTATTTACATAAGATGGAGTATTATGCAGCTGTAAGACAGAATAAACTTATGAAGTATGTAACAACATGAATGGACCTTAAGGACATTATGCTGAGTGTGTTTAGCCAGAAACAAAAGGACAAATACTGTATGGTCTCACTGATATGAACTGACATTAGTGAATAAACTTGGAATATTTCATTGGTAACAGAGACCATCAGGAGATAGAAATAGGGTAAGATAAAGGGTAACTGGAGCTGAAGGGATACAGATTGTGCAACAGTACTGAATTAAAAACTCAGAAATGGACAGCACAGTATTACCTAACTGTAATACAATTATGTTAAAACACTGAATGAAGCTGCATATGAGAATGATAGAGGGAGGAGGGCTGAGGCATAAATGAAATCACAAAGAAAGACAGGCGATAAAGATTGAGATGGTATAATCTAGGAATGCCTAGAATGTATAATGATAGTGACTAAATGTACAAATTTAAAAAACGTTTTTGCATGAGGAAGAATAAAGGAATGTCATTACTGCAGGGTGCTGAAAATAGATGGTAATTAATATTTTAAAATTTCAACTTATGTGTGAGACTAAAGCAAAAAATGTTTATTTGGTACAAATTTATACTTTGACTAGTGCATGACTAATATAACTTATGTAGATAGTTGACTGAACGCCTTAAGTACATGGAACTTTGTACTGGACATGAGATTTTGTTGGTTTGTCCAGGTAAAGCCCTGATGAATCCCAGAGTGATTTGATCAGTGAGTGGAAAATTGTTTGCAAAGTCCCCTTCAGGGAATGGTGAGAACGGGGGAAAACTCAAATTCCCCAAGCTGAATTCTTGATATTCTCACAAGCAATGTGGGCAAGCAACGCTATAGGCTGAGCTCCCAGTGTTGGGGTTTGTTCATATGAACCTTAACCCCACAGGGGATAGGTCAAGCCTACTTAAAATTGGGCCTAAGAGTCACCCCCAAGAGAAACTCTTTTGTTGCTCAGATGTGGCCTCTCTCTCCAGCCAACACAGCAAGCTCACCACCCTCCCCGTCTACGTGGGACATGACTCCCAGGGGTGTGGACCTTCCTGGCAACGTGGGACAGAAATTCAAGAATGAGCTGAGATTCAGCATCAAGGGATTGAGAAAAACTCTAGAATGAGCTGAGACCCAGCATCAAGGGATTGAGAAAACCTTCTCAACCAAAAGGGGGAAAAGTGAAATGAGACAAAGTGTCAATGGCTGAGAGATTCCAAACAGAGTAGAGAGGCTGGAGGGAACTGCCTGAAAATGTAGAGCTGTGTTCCAGTAGCCATGTTTCTTGATGATGCTTGTATAATGACATAGCTTTCACAATGTGACTGTGTGATTGTGAAAACCTTGTGTCTGATGCTCCTTTTATCTACCTTCTCAACAGATGAGTAGATCATATGGAATAAAAATAAATAATAGGGGGAACAAATGTCAAAATAAATTTAGTTCGAAATGCTAGTGATCAATGAAAGGGAGGGATAAGGGGTATAGTATGTAAAAAAATTTTTTTCTGTTCGTTTTATTTTTCTGTTGTCTTTTTATTTATTCTGAATTGATGCTAATGTTCTGGGAAATGATCATGATGATGAATATGCAACTATGTGATGATATTGTGAATTGCTGAGTGTATGTGTTGGGAATGTTTGTGTTTCTTGTAATTATTTTTTTAATTAATAAAAATTTTTTTAAAAATGATGGGCCATTAGCAAGGCTGACAAAGAAAAAAAAGAGGATGCAAATAAACAAAAGCAGAAATGAGAAGGGGTGCATTACCACAGACCTTGAAGAAATAAAAGAAATCATAAGAGGATACTATGAACAACTGTATGCCAACAAACTAGACAACTTAGATGAAATGGGCAAATTTCTCAAGACACACAAACAAGCTACACTGTATAAAGAAATAGAGGTTCTCAACAAACAAATCACAAGTAAAGAGATTCAATCAGTCATCAAAAATCTTCCTACAAAGAAAAACCCAGGGCCAGATGGCTTCACAGGGGAATTTTACCAAACATTCCAAAAAAGAACTAACACCAATCCTGCTCAAACTTTTCCGAAAACTTGAGGAAAAAGGAACTCTACCTAATGTACTTTATGAAGCTCTTATCATTTTAATACCAAAAACTGGGTAAAGATTATATAAGAAAGGAAAACTACAGGCCAATCTCTCTAATGAACATAAGGAGTGAAATTCTCAACAAAATTAAAGTGAATCCAACAACACATTCAAAGAATTATACACCATGATTAAGTGGGGTTTATACCAGGAATACAAGGATGGCTCAACACAATAATTAATGTAAAACAGCTCATTAACAAATCAAAAGGGAAAAATCACAAGATCATTTCGATTGCTGCTGAAAAAGCATTTGACAAAACTCAACATACTTCTCTGATAAAAACACTCCAAAAGATAGGAATCAAAGGTAATTACCTCAATATAATAAAGGGAATACATGAAAAACCAATAGCCAGCATCATACTCAATGGAGAGAGACTGACAGCTTTCCCCCTAAGATCAGAAACAAGACAAGGATGCCCGCTGTCACCACTATTATTCAACATTGTGCCAGAAGTTCTAGCTAGAGCAATCAGGCAGGACAAAGAAATAAAAGGCATCCAAATTGGAAAGAAGTAAATCTCTCATTATTTGCAGATTATATGATACCATACTTGGAAGATCCTAAGAAATCTACAGCAAAGTTATTTGAGCTAATAATTTCAGCAAGGTGGTGGGATATAAAATTAATGTGCAAAAATCAGTAACATTTCTATACACAAGCAATGACCTAGCTGAAGAGTTAGTTGATGAAAAAATTCCATTCCAAACAGCAACTAAAAGAATCAAGTACTTAGGGATGAACTTAGCTAGGGATGTAAAGAACTTGTACACAGAAAACTACATAACATTGCTAAAAGAAATCAAAGGAGCTCTAAATAGGTGGAAAGACATTCCCTGCTTATGCATAGGAAAGCTAAATATAGTTAAGATGTCAATTCTCCCCAAATTGATCTAAAGATCCAACACAGTACCAATCAAAATTCCAACAACCTACTTTGAAGATTTGGAAAAGCTAATTACCAAATACAGCTAGAGGGGAAAGAGACCCTGAACAGTTAAAAGCATCCTAAAAAAGAAGAACGAAGTGGGAAGATTAACACTCCCTAACTTTAAAACCTATTATACAGCCACAGTGGTCAAAACAGCATAATACTGGCACAAAGACAGAAGCACTGACCAATGGAATCAAATCGAGACTGCAGAAATAGATCACGAAACCTATGGTCAATGGATTTTTGACAAGGCCCCCAAATACTCTGAACAGAGACAAAAAATCTTTTCAATAATTGGGCATGGAAGAACTGGGTATAAAAAGCCAAAAGAATGAAAGAGAGCCCCTAACTTACACCCTACATAAAAATTAACTCAAAGTGGATCAAACACCTACATATAAGAAGTAGCACCATAAAGCTTCTAGAAGAAAATATAGGGAAACATCTTCAAGACCTACTAATGGGAGGTAGCTTCCTAAACTTTACACCCAAAGCACAAGCAATAAAAGAAAAATAGATAAATGGGAACTCCTCAAAATCAAATGCTTCTGCACCTCAAAAGACTTCAAAAGGTGAAGAGGCAGCCAACTCAATGGGAGAAAATATTTGAAAATTACATATTGGACAAAGGCTTGATATCTTGTATAGAGAAATCATACAACTCAACAACAAACAACCCAATTATAAAATGGGCTATAAGATATGAATAGGCATTTTTCTAAAGAGCAAATACAGATGGCTCAAAAGCACATGAAGAGATGTTCATTTTCATAGGCTATAAGAGAAACGCAGATCAAGACTACAATGAGATACCACCTCACACCTATAAGAATGGCTGCTATTAACAAACAGGAAACTATAAATGTTGGAGAGGATGTGGAGAAACTGGGACACTTACGCATTGCTGGTGGGAATGTATAATGGTGCAGCCACTATGGAAGACTGTTTGGCAGTTCCTTAGGTAACTAAATATTGAGTTGCTCTATGACCCAGCAATAGCATTATTGGTATATACCCAGAAGAGCTGAAAGCAATGACACAAACGGACATTTGCACAGTGATGTTCATAGCAGCATTATTCATAATCGCCAAAAGATGGAAACAAACCAAATGCCCATCAACAGACAAGTGGATCAACAAAATGTGGTATATACATACAATGGAATATTATGCAGCAGTAAGACCCAATGATGTGTTGAAGCACATGACAAGATGGATGAGCCTTGTGGACATAATGGTGAGTGAAATTAGCCAGACACAAAAGGATAGATACTGTAGGATTTCACTTTTATGACCAGCATAAAAGTATAATCAGAGATTTATAATACAGAATAAAGGGAATGGGCGGGCCATGGTGGCTCAGCAGGTAAGAATGCTTGCCTGCCATGCCCAAGGACCCAGGTTTGATTCCCGGTGCCTGCCCATGTTGAAAACAAACAAACAAACAAACAAACAGAATAAAGGGAACTTAGAGATACACAGAAGCTACAGATGGGTCAATGGTTAGCTAATGAGGTTAATTCTAATGTAAAGGAATTGATACGAGTGAAGATAGTTCTCCAATGGGTCTATAAGTAATACTACCATATTGAAGATGAACATGGTTGAAAGGGGTTGTATAGACCTATGTGTCCCATTGATTAATACTAGAAACATGAATTAGTTCTCGCAAGAATTACTTCAACAATATGATTCTCGTACAAAGAGTGTTTAAGTCTAGGGTACAGGCAGAAAACTGCTGTTGCATGCTATAAGCTGTGTTCAAAAGGAAACCATCAGCAGTACCACAGCAACAGCAGAGGTAAATAATGGGGGGAGGGACAAGAGTTAAGAGAAGGTTTAGATTTCATATTTGGCCAGGGTGTGTTTATTGGTTTTCTTTCTCTTGGGAACAATGAAATTATCTAAAATTGAGAATGTTGATGGACTGTGGACTTTGGGCCCTACACATGATGCCCGATGAATGCAGGTGGCTAAAGGATGAACTGATGGAGAAGAAGATTGGTGAATGATGGTGTATACTTATGAACGAAGATTGTGCTGCTACAAAAAAGGAACAAAGTCCTGAGGCATGCAACAATGTGAATGAGCACGTGGGACATTTGGTGAGACAAAACAAGCCATAAAGAAAAGAGTAAGAATGGTATGGTCACCTTCAGAAAATGCTTATAAGAAAACAGGGACCTAGACTCTAAGCTTTTAGAGCAGACATGCTAAGTCTGGAGTGATGATTATTATATTTAGAGATATGAACGAAGCTGAACAGGTTTGGGTTAAAGTAATTCAGAATATAGGAGTAAGGAAAACGGTGTCTATATTATAGAACCACACATACTCTTTGAGGTCACTGGAAGAAAGGCTTATTTGGTCTGGAACTGAAATTTTCTGTACTGCATAATCTAATTCAACCTACCTGTAAAGTTCATTTGAACAACTGAAACACAGGGAGCACAGAATAAGAAAGGCGTCCCTTAATCCTGTATACATTATTGTAATGTCTGGATACATCCTAGAGTATATTAAGCAGATAATCAAAAAGTATTGGCAAAGTTCCCTGAAGAAGGGGGAAAGAATATGCAACTATTAAACCTTGCCATCAGGGAATTCCCTGATACTGTGTCAAACTTTAAGGACACCCAAACCAATAGGCCATGCCCTTGATCATGGGGCTTACTCTTGTGAAGTTATATAGGTAGCAGAGAAGCTTCAACTACCTATAAGCATGCCTAAGAGTTACTTTGGGAGAATCTTTTTTGTTGCTCAGATGTGGCCTCAGTCTCTCTAAGCCCAACTCTGCAAGTGAAATCATTGCCTTCCCCCCATGAGGGACATGGTATCCAGGGGTGAAAGTCTCCCTGGTGACCTGGGAGATGACTCTCAGGGATGAATCAATACCTGGCACAGTAAGATCAACAATTCCATCCTGATCAAAAGGGGGATAAAGAAGTGCATTTAATAAAGTATCGGTGGCAGAGAGAGTTCAAATAGAGTCAAGAGACTACTCTGGAGGTTGCTCTTACACAAGCTTCAGTTAGACCTTGCTACCTACAATAACCTGCCAATCCCCAATCAGAACTATTTCAGCCAGTCGTAAAGAACACCTAGGATGGACACCAGTTCCACGCACTAGAGTAACTTTTCAGAAGCCTACAACCTCCAGATGGGTCCCTGGTCTAGATAAGTCCTGAAACCTAGCCCATCCTCTCCAGAATATCAGATAGTTCCATCTCCCTACCCCATATTAGTGACAGACCTTTTCAATATGAAAAATTTAGAATTGCGATAGCCCAAACACCCCTAAAGGGAGGGGTGGAAGATCAAAGGTGATGGTGGAGTTATACAGAGATGATAGGATTTAACAAATGACTATGAATGCTGAGAATCATTAAACTGGTATCTCTTTTAGTCTCCAGCATTTTAGAGCAGCTAGAAGTAAAAACCTAAAATTGTGAAATTGTAACCCATGTAAAATTCTGAAATATGTTGTAAAACTAATTGTGGTGCTGTGCTTTGAAATTTATAGCTTTTTCATATATATGTCATTTTTCATTAAAAAAGAAGGAAAAAATCTACTGTGCTGATAAAAAAAAATATTTAAACCCTCTAGCCTCCTATATTCTTGAGCAGCTAGAAGGAAAAACATGAGAGGATCATATGGTAGCCCATGACAAACTCTGGGATCTGTCCTGTAACTACTTCTTGAAGAGTGCTTTGAAAACTATTGCTTTTCTATTTCTTTGCTTTGTATATATGTTATATTATACAATAAAAAAAGTTAAAAAAATTCACACTACAATGAAAATGAACAGTAGCAAGAAAACTTAAAACAGCGGGGAAAATAAATTAATGGTATCTGGCTTTAATAAGTATTATTTGATATTCAGTTAATTACAGAGTAACTGAAATTATTTTGCATTTCTTAAATATTAAGAGTAAATAAATAACCCACACAGATAATTTCAAGATATTTATATATTAAATAATCAAGAATGAGGCCACTGGTTGTAAAGGAGATTAAGAATATGAAAAATATGACTAGCAAATATTCACTGACATGGAAATTATACAAAAAGAAAATGAGTACTATAATGCACACAGAAATTATTTGTGTTAGGCTAGAGAGCTCTACACCTGAAAATGCTTGAGTAGCCTACCAAAATACCAAATTCGAAAACGGCAAAAGTCAAAAATACTTTACTGCCATAAGTAAATTACTATGAAGCAGCCATATGAAGGGGGGGGGTGATCAGAATACTCCAACTTTATTATGTATTAGACTTTTCAAAATCCATCGTGATCAAATTGAAACAAAAATGCCATCCTATTTCTACCAAGCTCCATATGAGAAGCTCATACAAAAGACCTAAGGTGTTGAACAGCAGAAAAAAAGGTTGAGACCTAGTATTCTAAACAAAAGCACCTCAATTTTAGCGTGCATTTGAACCACCTGGAGATCTTGTTAAATTACAAGTTTGATTCAATAGTTCTAGGGTGGGGCCTAAGATTGGGCATTTCTAACAAGCTCTCCCAAGTATGCAATGCTGTAGATCAAACTTTGAGCAGCAAGGTTCTAAACTAAGTAACATTTCAAAAAAGGTATCTTATGGTAAACTCTGGAAAACAGTTTGATGGGTTTTTTTCTTTGAAAGTTAAACCTTTTAAAAATATCTATGATCAAGCCATTTCATCTCTAGGCATTTTACCCAAGATGAATGAGAGCATATGTCCGAACACAAACGTTCACAGCAACAGCTTTATTTGTAAAAGCCAAAAAATTCATCAACGGTGAATGAATAACTGTGATATATTCACAGAATGGAAGCCTACCCAGCAATAAAAAAGGAATGAACTACTGATACACGCCACAGCATAGATGAAACAAAACAATTATTCTAAGTAAAACAAGTCAGACCAAAAAGGAGTACATATCATATATTCCATTTATATAAAATTCTAGAAAATGAGAACTACTAATTTAACAGTGATAGACAGTAGATTAGTGTTTGCCCGAGGAACAAGGATGGGAAAGGGCTATAAAGGGGTATGAAGAAACACCTCTTAAATGTGATGGAGATGTTCACATTCTTGATTGTAGTGATAGTTTCACAGGTGTACACATATGTCAACAGATCAAACTGTACACTTTCAATATATACACTTTATATTTCAACTATATCGCAGTGAATTTTTCGAATACAAAACTCTGCCTAAAATTATGCTACTATATGTAATACAGATAAGTTCTTACTCTTTGAAAATTGCATATAATACATCTTATATCTATATACTAAAAATAAGAGCCTCCTTTTGGAGAGGGTGTAGGTGATTCAGAGGTCCTTTAAGATTTTACTTTCCAAGTATAACCACTGAAACTGTACCGTAAAGTAGGTAAAAAAAAAAAAAAGGCAGTGGCATTCCAGGTGACAGAATGCCATGTACCAAGGATATCTTAATGTGTACATCAAAACTGGAGTTTTGCTTGCTGTGACTATAAAATTGGTATTGTGAAATACAAAACTGCAGCAGATACCTTTTGAAGTGTCAGCATCCTCATACCAATGTCCTCTAAGAGCTGCCATCTTCTCTCAAGAGATGCCATCAGCCAAGATAGGAAATCACCTTATCCTACACCCCCAAACACAGCTGAGTGAACTTGGCTAGATAAGTGACCTGAACAAGGCCAATCATATCCCATTTTCCTGGAAATTTAGAATTGCTAGTCTTAGCCAGAGCTGGTTGCTTAGAGCTGTAAAATTAGAAGCAAGGGGGTGACTACCTACCTTTGGCCAAGATGAGGCCAAAGCTCTGAAAAGTCCTTTTGTAGAGAAGAAAGTAATAAAGCAAAAGCATCAAAAATAAAACAAAACAAAAACCTCATTATCAAGTGAGATTCACTTCAATAATGTCAATTTTATAATATTCATCAATAATGAATAGACCTAAGGGAAAAATCATATGGTCACTTCCATAGATGCGAGAAAGGTCATTTAAGAAAATTTAACACTTGCTCATGATATAAACACTGAAGATTATACATACATACATTTGTATATATTAATATATTATTTATATAATATGTTCTATATCATTATAAATGTGTATTATTTTCTATTCAAATACACATAGTCAAAAAAATCTCTCATTTAATAGATAAACACTTGATGCATTTACATTAAAGTCAGAAACAAAAAAAATGCCCATCTTCACTGCTATTTAACATGGAATTGGACATATATGACAATAGAATTAGACAGAGGAACACAATTAGAGGCATACCATTTGGAAAAGCAGAGATAAAATTACATTAGCAGATGATGTGGTATCTAGCTCAATAATCCAAAAGAATCAATACAAAAGCTAGTACAAACAATAAGGTAACTGAGGAAAAACTACAGGACATACATTAACATAAGGAAATTAAAATCTTTCTTAAATACAAGCAATAGCCAGTTATAAGGTATAATGGAAGAAGAGATGCCATTTACATAGCCACCAAGTAAATAAATTCCTAGGAATAAGCTTCACAAAAAAATGTGCAAATCATTATAAGAAAAACACTACTGAAGGATATATAAGTAGACTTCACAAATGAAAAGATGAAACATGTATTTGTGTAGGAAGTCAACATCATAAAGATGTTGTCATGGTCAGGTTCATGTGTCAACTTGGCCAGGTGGTGGTACCTGTTTGGTTGGGCAAGTGCTGGCCTGTCTGTTGCTATGAGGACATTTCAGAGAATTAAATCATGATCACATCAGCTGCATCCACAGCTGATTCCATCTGTAATCAGCCAAGGGGAGTGTCTCCTGCAATGAGTGATGCTTAATCTATTCACTGGAAGCCTTTTAAGGAGGATTCAGAAGAGACAGGCTCTCTTTCTGCTTTGGCAGGTGAGCCTCTCCTGTGGAGTTCATCCAGTCCCTCCATCAGAGTCATTGGCTTCAAAGCCTGCCCTATGGATTTTGGACTCTAAGTTCCCATGGTTACGTGAGACACTTTTATAAATTTTATATTTACAGATATTTCCTGTTGATTCTGTTTCTCTAGAGAACCCTAACTAATATAGATGTCAATTCTCCAAGCTAATTTATAAAGGAAAGATGAATACCAATAAAAATACCAACTTTTTAAAAGCTAGATAAAATTATAAAGTTCTTATGGAAAAATAAACAAGCAAGAATAGCCAGGAAAACATAGGGAAAGAGAGCAGTAAGAAACCATTGGGGGGGAGGGGGGAATAGTCATACTGGAGGGAGGAAGGAAGGCAGGACAAAGGTGGCAAAATGTTGAAATTTGTGGGTTTGTTTATGGGGGTGGCGTGGGGGTATGTTGGAGTTCTCTATTATGGGGTTTACATTATTTTCCCAACAATCCTATAAGTTAGAAATTATTTCAAAATAAAAAGTTTTAAAAATGATAAAATAATTTAAAAAGATAAAACTTAAAAAATAAAAAATGATTAATGATTAACGCAGTAAAATTTTTGCACAGAAACAGACTGAAAGCCAATGAAACAAAATGAAAAGATAAGAAATAGGCCCAAATGCCTACGGAAACTTAAATATGATGAAGGTGGCATCTCAAACCACGAAGAAGAGATTATTTCTGAAAACAGTACCTGGATGTTCAGTTGGATGAAAAACTTAGATCTACAGAACAGTGTTGTGCTAGTGTGAATCTGTTATGTACCCCAGAAAAGCCAAGTTTTTAATCCACATTCAATATTACTGGGTGGGAGCTTTCTGATTGTTCCCACGGAGATATGATTCACCCTATTGTGGATGGTAACTTTTGAATAGATGGCTTCCATGGAGATGTGTCTCCACCCATTCAAGGTGGGGTTTCTAACTGGAGACCTTTAAAAGGCAACAATTGTGGAAAAAGCTTGAGAGCCACCAGAACCAACAGAGCCAAAAGAACTGACAGAGTCCTGGGGAAAAAGCCAGTAGAGAAAGCTAGCAGACGTCACTATATGTCCTGCCAGCCGAGAGAGAAACTCCGAACTTCATCAGCCGTTCTTGAGTGAAGGCAACCTCTTGTTGGTGTCTTAATTTGGATATTTTCATAGTCTTAGAACTGTAAACTTGCAACTTACTAAATTTTCCTTTTTAAAAGCCACTCTGCTTCTGGTATATCACATTCCAGCAGCTTTTCAGACTAAAACAAGTGTATACCAGAACAAACAATAAGTTCTAGAAGAAAACCTGAGAAAATCAGTAATCTAAGAGAGGGGAAAAGTTCTCTAACTCCAAAAGCAGAGGCATTTTAAATTAAGAACTGAAAAACCTTATTATATAACCATCAATATCTATCAACACAGAATTGATTGTTGTAAATACAGACAATTAGAACACCATCTAGTTAAAGCAGTAACAAATTAGGATTAATGTCCGACTCACAAGACTTTCTCAAGTGATCACAACTATCTATAAATTCTCTTGGTTTGAGGAACTACCACTCTTTCCTCTCAAATGCCACTTTAGATCAGTGATTCAAATGCAAGCTGGCTACAGTGAACAGGACTAGTCCAACATTTGACAAGATGACTCAAGCTGGGCTACACAGATTCTTTTTTTTTTTTCAGAAACAGATTTATTAGGAATTATGAACTGGAGAGGGTCTCTGGTGTGGCAGTATGGAGGGACAGCATTCCACAGAGGGGCAGGAGTACACGGACACAATATGTATATGATTTTAGAACAAAGAATTCCATATACTTTGAGGACATTGGGCCTCTAGTATAGTCATAAAGGGGCTTAAGATCTGATGTTTTATTAAGACAGTTTTTAAATAATTCAATTTTATTGTGATATATTCACATACCATATGATCATCCAAAGTGTACAATCACAGTATCATATAGTTGTACACTCAGGACCACAATCAACTTTTTAACATTTTCATTACTCCAAAACCAATGACAAGAATAAAAATAAAAATAAAAAAGGACACCCAAAACATCCCATACCCCTTGCCCCTGCCATGATTTATTTATTTTTTATCTTTATTTTTGTACTCATCTGACTACCCTGGATAAAGGGAGTGTCAGTAACACAAGGTTTTCCACAATCACAACGTGAAAGTTATATACTTTCACAATCATCTTCAAGAATCAAGGCTACTATGGATTATTGTTCAACAGCTTCAGATATTTCCTTCTAGCTATTCTAATACAACTAGAAACTAAAAAGGAGTATTAAATAACACAAAAGAATAACCTCCAGAATAACCTCTTGACTCTATCTGGAATCTCTCAGTCACTGTAACTTTATTTTGTTTCATCTTTCTTTCCTCTTTCGGTCAAGAAGCCTTCCTCAATCCCACGATGCCAGGTCCAGGCTCATTCCTGAGACTCATGTCCCACTTTGCCAGAGAGATATACACCTCTGGAAGTCACATCCCAGGTAGGGGGCAAGGCAGTGAGTTTACCTGCAGAGTTGGCTTAGAGAGGTCATATCTGAGCAATGAAAGAGGCTCTCTGGGGGTGACTCTTAGACATATTTAGAAGTAAGCTTAGCTTCTCTCTTGCAGGAATAAGTTTCATAAGGGCAAGCCCCAAGATCAATGGCGTGGCCTATTAAATTGGTAGTCTCCAATGCTTGCAAGAATAGCAGGAATTCCCCAGGTGGGAAAGTTTAATATTTCCACTTTTTTTCACAGTCCCTCAAGGGAACTTTGCAAATACTTTTTTATTTTCTGCCCAAATGACTCTAAGATGTACCGGGGCATCACACTAACCTGTACAAACCAACAAGATCTCACTCCTATTCAAGGTTCCATGTAATTATCATGTTCAAATAAACTGACCATATAAGTTAAATTAGACAGTGTGCTATAGAAAATATAAATTTTGTACCAAAACATTTCTTCCTTTGGTCTCACACAGAAGTTGAAGTTTTAAACACAGTCAATATCATTCTTTACCCTTTAGTCTGAATGATTTACCTTAGTCCTAACCAGATCAGCTTCATTCATATCTCTAATTGAAGTCTGATCACTTTTTCAGTATTTTTAACAGTTGCTGTATGGGGTAATACTGACTGTCGTAGCTGCAGAAGTCTAGCTCTGAGCCTCAGATATCACCCAGATACCCAAAGTTCTGGGGATGACCAGGTTATGCACAAAGAGCTCAGCATCTCAGAATTTAGAAATAACCATCACAACTCAGAACAGATGTGACTGCTCTAAAACCTTACAATCTAGGAACCTTTACAATAAGCCCTCTCCTGATAACGTAAACTCTCGAATTCAATTCTCAGAGTTTAAACATTATAGTTAGTCCATATAGGGAGGCATTATAATATTTGTCTTTTCATTTCTGGCTTATTTCCCTCAACATACTGTCCTAAAGGTTCATTTACCTAGGTGGACGCCTCACAACTTCTCTCCTTGCAGCTGCTCAATATCCCACTGTATGTTTACATCACAGTTCGCTGCCCTTCTGTCAGTCAACGTACCCTTAGGCCACCTAAATCCATTGCAAATCGTGAATAATGCTGCCATAAACACCACTGTGTAAATGTTCATTTCTTTTTTAACTTTTTTTATTAATTAAAAAAATTAACAAAAAAACATTAAGATATCATTCCATTTTACATATACAATCTGTAAATGTTCATTCTTGTCTCTGCTTCCAGTTCTTGCAAGTATATACCTAACAACGGTGTTGGAGGATCATATGGTGACCCTTTACTTAGCCTCTTGCCCTCCAGAGGGGCTGCACCATTCTGCTTCCCTACCAATAGTAAATAGGTACATCTCTCTCTCTTCATATTTTCTCCAGCACTTGTATCGCCCTATTTATTTTTTTATGTTTTATTCACACCATACAGTTCATCTTAAGTAATCAATGGCTCCCAGTATAATCACATGCATTCACCACCACAGTCTACACGAGGACTCTTCCATTCCTTCCACAAAGAAAAGGGAAAAAAAAGAATAAAAAATAAAATAAAAAAGAAACACCACCACCAATAATCCCATACCCCTCCTTTATATCCCCCTCTTACTGACATTTAGTTTTGGTAAATTGCCTTTGTTACAGTTAATGGACACACATTAAAATGTTATTGTTCACTATATATCCTATTATGTGCTGATTGTATTTTTTACATATACCATTTCATTTCCAACACCTTGCAATTCTTACATTTATTTGTTCTCCCTCATGTAAAACATTTTTATATTTGTACATTTACTCACCATCACTGTCCAGTCTATGTTTCACTATGTGATACAGTCTGTCTTTATCATCTATCTTTCTGTCCGGTGTCATACATGCCTCTAGCCTTTCTCTTTCAACTATACTCACACTCAGTTTTTTTCACTGTACTTACAAATATTGTGTTCTTAAAACAACAGCACAATATTGTAGCACATCAGATAGTATTGTGCTATCCATTTCAGGATCTTTACAATCAATCCTGTTGAACATTCTGTACTCCTTCAGTTCCAAATGCCCAATCTCTACCCTCTTTCTATCTCCTGATAACCTGTGTTCTCAACTTTAGCTATCAAAGTGAGCTTATTAATGTTAGTTCATATTAGTGAAACCATACAGTATTTGTCCTTTCTTTCACTCAACATAATGTTCTAAAGGTTCATCCATGTTGTTGTATGCATCATGACTTTATTTTGTAACTTTTATTCATAATCTTCATTTCTGCACTCTTCTCCAAATCTCTCTCCTATCTTTTCCTATCTACCTGTAGTGTTTCCTTTAGTATTTCTAGTACAGCAGTCTCTTCTCCACAAACTGTCTCAGTAACTGTTCGTCTGAAAGTATTTTAAACTCTCCCTCATTTTTGAAGGACAGTTTTGCTGGATATAGAATTCTTGGCTTGCAATTTTTCTCTTTCAGTATTTCAAATATATCATGCCAATGCCTTCTTGCCTCCATGGTTTCTGCTGGGTAATCCACACAGTCTTATCAGCTTCCCTTGTATGTGATGGACTGCTTTTCTCTTGCTGCTTTCAGAATTATCTGTCTGACATCTGACAATCTGATTAGTGCCTGGAGTAGGTCTATTCAGATCTATCCTGTTTTGGAGTACGCTGTGATTGCTTGACATTTTACAAACTGATTAGTATAAGGGTCTAGGAGTAGGTCTATTCAGGTCTACTCTGTTTGGGGGTACACTGTGATTCTTGGATGTGAAATTTTATGTCTTTCATAACAGATGGAAAATTTTCAGTGATTATTTCCTTCATTATTCTTTCTGCCCCTTTTCCTTCTCTTAATATGTATATTTGTAAGCTTCATGTTATCATCCATTCCCTGAGAACCTGCTCATATTTTTCCATTCTTTTCCCTATTCTTTCGTGTGTTGGATTTCAGATGTCCTGTCCCCTAGATCACAAATCCTCTCTTCTGCTTCTTCAAATCTGTTGTTGTAATTCTCCATTGTTTTTTCCAAACAGTTCCCAGGCCCCATGTTTCGCCAGTCAAGAGCTGGAGTTGGTACCCAACTCTATGTGCCCTTTTTCATGCGGAACAGCTCTTTTACAGCATTCTGAGCTTGGCCAACTTCAAAAGCCAGTTTGTTTGTTTGTTTGTTTTCCTTCAGGGTTCCTTTCCTGCTTGCTCTGGGTTTCTCTATGCTCGGGGCCTTATTCAGCAGTCCAAATTTGTTCATTAAAACTGCAACTGGAGCTTGCTTGAGCTAGTTTCCCTTGTTCCTAGCTGAGACTGCTTCTTTTTCCCACAGGGAAGTGTCTCCAACACAGTCTCCCATGCCAGCAGGGGAGAGGCACCAGCCTCACAGTTCGGAGACTATATTTACAATTCTGCGCTGTCATGTCAGTCCTTGCACTCATTCCAGACTAGTGTATGATTTGTGTCTGGTCATGGATGTCCCCCAAACAGTTGTTTCAGACAGTTCCTGGCTATTTACTAGCTGCTTTAGGGGACTAATTAAATGTCACATCTCCCTATGTCACCATCTTGTCCTGCCTCCCCACCAAACAGATTTAGATTTTTTTTAATGGAAAGGAACAGGTTAAAAACAAACATGATACCTCAATACAAACACAAGTACACAGGTTAAAAACAAATGTGATACAGACACACCAGCACACGCACATATACCTATACATATATAAATGTACAGAAAAAAGCATGTGAGGATGTACAACTACTCAAGTGTAGATATCTCAGAGTGGTAGGACTAGATGTGATCTCTGTGTTCTTTATACCTTTCCGAATATTCTGAATTTTTACAAATAACAAATATATGGTCATGTTATAATGGGAAATGAGGATGTATTATTTCCAAAAACAGAATAAAACAAGTTGGATGTTGTAGGGCTTCATTTCTCCAAGTATAGAAAATGTCTCACCTTATTCTCAGGTGGCTGAGCATGCTTTAGAATAAGCACTTTCCCTATGCTCACTTTATGTCCTAACAGTTAATAAAAGGAATGAGAAGTTAGGCAACCTCTTTTATGCTCCTGTTTCTAAACATGACTCCACTGCAATACAGGCAAAAGATATCTAAAATTATTTACTTTATGTGTTGGTTTGAAAGGATGTATGGACCCTAGAAAAGCCATGTTTTAATCAAAATCTCATTTCATAAAGGCAGAATAATCCCTGTTCAATACTGTATGCTTGAAACTATAATTAGATCATCCCCCCGGAGTTGTGATTTAATCAAAAGTGAAGCTGGATTAGGTGACGACATGTCTCCACCCATTTGGGTGGGTCTTGATGAATTTCTAGAGTCCTATAAAAGAGGAAACATTTCGGAGAACGAGAAATTCTGAGAGAGCAGAACAATGCAGCCAGGAGAAGCAGGGTCCACCAGCCAGTGACCTTTAGAGATGAAGAAGGAAAATGCCTCCAGGGAGCTTCATGGAACAGGAAGCCAGGAGAAGAAGCTAGCAGATGACACCGTGTTCGCCATGTGCCCTTCCAGATGATAGAGAAACCCTGAACTTCATTGGCCTTCGTGAATCAAGGTATCTTTCCCTGGATGCCTTTGATTGGACATTTCTATAGACTGGCTTTAATTTGGACATTTTCTTAGCCTTAAAACTGTAAACTAGCAACTTATTAAATCCCCCCCTTTAAAAGCCATCCTGTTTATGGTATATTGCATTCTGGCAGCTAGCAAACTAGAATAGTTCAGCACTTAAACGAATCCTCCTTATATTCTGTGTATGTGCATTTTTCAGTGATGTATTTCCATGTGTAAAAATTAAGAATCAGGGCAGTGCAAGGGTGCCTCAGTGGCAGAATTCTTGCCTGCCATGCCACAGACCCAGGTTCAATTCCCAGAGCCTGCCCATGCCAAAAAAAAAAAAAAAAATTAAGAATCAGTAAATAGAATTCTGCATTTCACAGCATTGTAAATTCAGTTAGAATTAGAACTCATATAACAATAAAAAAAAATCTGCTAAATTGTTCATCACTAAAATAAGATTCTTTTTTTTTTTTTCATGGGCAGGCACCAGGAATCGAACCCGGGTCCTCTGGCATGGCAGGCGAGCATTCTTGCCTGCTGAGCCACCATGGCCCACCCTAAAATAAGATTCTTAACCTCCTCTAGGTCACTTATTCCATTAATAACCTGATGAATCTTGGTGTGTGGGAGAGGGGAGTATACAAGTAAAACTGTGGGAAGTTCACAAACCCCTTCAAGTCTTTCTATGTACCAGGAACCTCAGTTGAGGTACCCTGATATAAAATGGAGACTTAATGAAAATTCCTTAATCCACAAGACATTCAAGTTGCTTTTGCTGTGTTAAATTTGCTGAAAATAACAGAAGTCACATTCCTGCGGCACTAGCCCAACTAGTTTTGTCTCTAGTATTCTACTACCACCACCATCACATACTTCCTCACAGTCCATCTCACAATGACGGTTTTTTACAAATACAAATTTGATAACTAACACGCCCTGCAAAAGTCTTCTTTCCCACCAAGATAAAACCCTTATATTCTCTAGCATGAAAAAACTTTAGCTATATATATATAGTTTAATATTAATTACTACTTTTCATTTGCATAAGTAATAAATGATATATAATTCACACTTCTTGAATTCACTGAACATTGTTTTTTCAAACTCTGGTTTGAACCATTAGTAAATCATTAAATCAATTTAGTAGCCTATGACCAGAATTATTATTATTATTATTTTTAATTTGCATATGGGCAGGAGGCACCAGAGATCGAACTCCAGACCTCCAGCATGGCAGGTCGGAGCTCTGCCTGCTGAGCCACGGCAGCCGCCCCAGAATTATTTTTAATAAAACAGAACTGAAAAGGGAAAAAATACCTAAGCATGAGTATGCGTGTGTGTATGTGTGGGTAACAAAGTGTACTGTTTGCGTTACACATATACACACAATAAGTAACGGTCAAAAAAAGTTTAAATGCAAATGAATTAGAGCACAAGAAAGCCCCTGAAAAGAGTGGTAAAATGGTAAGGCAGATAGACATGGTTCATAGCCATATGAAACTTTATTCTACCTAGACAAATCAATTCTATTGACTCAAACACCTGTACATTATGATTTGGTTGGCAGATCTAAGGTAAAGCCTAAATGTGTCTTTTTTAAAAGCATTTGTTATTTTGACGTACAGCAAAGATAAAAACAACTACTCTACCTCATAAACTGGTTTTTAAATAGGGGTTCCCAAATAGGCTGAGTCAGGATCATCTAGGAACTTGTTAAAAATGCAAGTTTTCAAGCCCTACTCCAAACATACTGAATCAGACATTCTAGGAGTGGGACCCAATGATCTGTTTTAACAAGCCCTCCAGGTGATTTTGATACATTGTCAAAGTTTGAGAATCACGGTCCTAAATTCTCTGGTATTTCTTTTGGGGGCATTCTGTAAACCTTGATAATTCTGCAAAGGTGGCTAAGCTATATCAAATAAAGCTGAAGGCAAGCCAAGGTGGCTCAGCAGGCAGAGTTCACCACTGCCATGCCAGAGACCCAGGTTCAATTCCCAATGCCTGCCCATGCAAAAAAAAAAAAATCAAATAAAGCTGAAAGTTAACTGCCATTGACTGAAGACAATCCTCTTTCAAGTACTTTCTTAATGGAAAATGGCTTTAAACCAAAATACTTAAAACTGCACATTACTTGTATAATAATTGGGCAACAAGATTTCTTTAAACCATCCTCCATAATACAAAGTTTCTTCTCCTTTGAAATCTTTTATTGGGCATTGTTTATAATAGGATTTTATAAACCTGTTCTAAAAGGTGAACTTATACTAGACTCTAAAAATTGTTTCAACCCAGTAACAGTACTGGGTATCACAAACTTCACTGTATGAAAGGAACAACGTGTCTAAAATAGCTCATGGTATCCTGGCACACAGAAATAATTTCAATACTAATTTGTAAAAGTTAACACAATAATACATTCAGCTTGCTATTACATGAATTCACATTTATTCTGGTTCAAATCATTTGGTAGATCCACCACGGTATTTTCCAAATAACATGTTAACCCCTCATATTGAGTTATGTGCATACAATTCTTTTTTCTTCTACTGTACTATAAGCTGCTTGAAGACAGGCACCATATTTTAATCCTTGCTATGTCTAAAGCACAGAGCAGGTGTTCTTCCAGTCAGCTAAAACTTAAGAGCACCTACCACACACTGTTCACTTGTACCAGATGATGGGTGAGATCAAAGTGATACAGAAAAGGACCCTGTGTTCAGTGAGCTATCTATTAAATGAACAAACTTTACAAACAGCTACAATGAAAATGCAGTCTGTATGGAAGATCTAGCTTGCCAATATGATAAATGAAATAAGAATGCCTTCTTCAAAGGGGTATACTTACTGTTGCTCTTCTGACCCAAACTAGTACTTAACGACACACAAAAAAAAAGGCTCGAGAAAACACAAGCCATTTAATCAGTAGTACCTGATTTTGACATTTTTAATTTAAGAATATTAGCAAAAGTCCCATGCACATTGCAAGGCTTTACAGACAACCTCATATGGGAATGACAAGTTAAGTGTTGCATATCCAAATGCCAAACAACCCAACAGAAAGCTACAACTTGCTGATTTTCAATTCCATAGCTATTTTAAAGAGAAAAAAATTTAATTTAAATTCTTACTCTATGACTGTAGATTAAGAAATTAACCTTAAGGTTGCCTATTATTCATTTTAAAATGAGTACAAGAGAAATATTTCCCCACTTTACCAACTAAAAAGCATTTGTCTAGAAATTTTCTAGGGTACACACAAGCTGCAAACAACAGCTGCCTCTGTGGAGGGTTTGCAGATCTGGGGAAGGAAGGGCACTTATTTTTCAAGTATATCCTTTTTTAATGTTAAATTTTCATCTTTAAAACATGTGGGTCAATTATTTTTCAACTGTAATAGTATAAAAGTTTTAAATGTGAAAATAATACCATTCTGTTTATAGTACCATCTCTTTTATAGTGGTGCAAATAAAATCTGCAGTCTGCTTATATACTCAGGACAAGGATGACAAAAGAAAGTGATTGCCATTTGCCAAGGAAACTCTCTCTTGAGGGGTTCTTAACCTGGAGTCATGAATTCCCAAAACACCTGTGGAAAGAATTCAGGGTTTCACGAACCTGTGTAAGAAAAGTATTATTTCTTTAATCCCACTAACTTCTAACAAAAATTTAGCATTTCCTTCAATTACTAAAGGAGGCAACAGACCACAGTAGTACTAGCAATTCCTGTGACTTTGCCAAGAGAAATCCCAGATCTTTTCATATCATATTACAATGATTGCAGTTGTTAAAATATTGTTTACACTTATTACTACTTCAAATTTAAGGTAAATCGATCCCACTCTTGATCTTGTTTTTCAATGCATTAACAAAGAAGCACATATATTACAAATGGTTATAACGTTTTGACATCTATATACCAATGATTGGTTTATCTGATTTTATTTTATGTATTTAAGACATCATTCTGAGGAGTTTCACTCGACTGCCAAAGGAGTCCATAGTATAGGAAAGGTAAGAAATCCTGGATAATGTTTCTCAAATCAGGTACAATATCTCATCTGGAAACTGAAGGAGGGAGCATTTTTGGGTTATCCCAAATGGAATCCTACCAGAAATTAGTGGGCAGGGGATAGATACAATAAATGTCCTGTCATGCCTGCATCAGCTGTATAAAACCAACTACAAACTGAATGGCAATGGTGTCACAGATGAGAAACATCTCAAAGACCAAATAAAATGCATGACTAATCTTATCAGTATCTTGCTTTCCAAAGCCTTCAAACTTAAGTGCTCATCTTGAAGACTTCACTGGTATATTAGAACATCTCTCTCTTCATTCTCTTCTCTAATCTATACCACAACTGACCAGATTATCATTATATAATCTATTTTCCCCCTTGACCAACTAAGTTGTCTGATAATTACAAAAAAAAATTACTTCTGGAAAACCAATACAGTATATAACTACCAAATATTCAGGACCCAATTATTACCCTAATGGTTGGCTGAAGATTTAATTCTTTGGTCGCTAATTCTCAAAGTCTTAATTAAAAAAAAAAATCAATTTGATTGTTAACTACCCTGTCTGGAAACTGAGAGGAAAATACACCTATTCAATGTGCTAATGCTTGAAAGCTGTGAAGGAGGGGAAAAAAGTGAAACCATATAATAGAATGGTTTTTGTTAATTATGCATGGGGGACACCGTATAATTTATACAAAATGTAATCCTTCAAAGCAACCCTTTGAGGTATATCTCATTAAACAGATGCAGAAATGTGGTTTAATGAAGTTAAACAATTCACCCTGCCCAGAAAGAAAGTGGCAGAGGCCAGGATTGGAACCTAAGTCACTATTTCAAAGTTCTGATCACTTCACCAAATTAGCAGTATACCTGAGTGCTGGTTGTCATCTCCCCAATCAACAGCCTGATGCCTCTTTGCCCACGAAGAAAAGAAGCCTGGAAGCAATGGTATGAGTTGGAGAGCTAACACAGAGGCTAGCATTCCCCGCTAATGTAACAGCAACGCCAGCTGACAGAAGAAAAGAAACCTCAAGGCAGATACAAAGAAATGGTGTTGAGGAGAATCTAGAAGTGACTGCCATCTTCCTCCAAAGAATTTATCCCAGAAGGAACAGTCCTGCATGATAGCATAGGCAAATTTGAAGTTCTGCTCCATTTAAACAGTGTAAATAGTAAATAAGAAAAATAATCAGCTGTAAGATGATGGACAATTATCCACACTGGTCTCCTTTATGGCCTATTCCTACCTATCAACCTTTCCACATGTCCTCTATGCACCTACTGTAATTCCTCTATCTCAACTCTACTTAAAATGAATTGAAGATGCAAAAGTCTATGTTTGGGAACACAAACTCAATCCTAGTGGCCAGGGTTATGCCCAGTGCTTGTATTAAAAACAAGGGAAATCCAACATGCGTTAGGTGCTGAACAAAACAAAGCATAAGCTAAGATACTTTTCTTAAGTCATTTAGTCTAGTTGGGAAAACAGGCTTCTAACCAACCCCACCCACCCCTTTCAAGTGCACATGTGCACACACATACACACCAAATGGGAAACAACAGATATTTTAAAATTAAAATAAATTCAAGGGGTATGGACTAAATAAAGGTACTACCAAAATTCAGAAAATTTACAGTAATGAGTAAGTAAAAATAGTGAAAGAAAATGCCAAGAAAGAGAACCAAGCACATGCAAAACCTACAGACTGGATTGTTCTATTCACCTGTAAGAAAAATTGCTTATCAGAAGTGGATAAATGTAATAAATGCTTACAAAAAGGACCCTAAACCAAACTGATGGCATCCCAGGAGTTTTAAAGAGTTAAACCTTATGTATTAATATCTTCCTAATATCAAGTCTCATATTTGTTAGTTCTTTTCATCTTATTAACATTCTGGACAATATGCTCAGTAGGTAGACATGTGGATTCACAGATGCAAGTACTTTGTAGAGCCAAAGGTAATCTGAAGTTCACTCAGTTCAATTCAATTTCATAAATGAAACAACTAAGGACCCAAAATGGTTAAATAATTTTTTCGAGGTCAGACAAAACTCATCCTTTGCTACTTTGAAAACTAGTAAGTATGAAGTATTTGTTTTCTTTTAAAAAAAAAAAAAACCTGAGACTTCTTTTAGTCCCTAATTCAAATTTCATTTAAAAACGTAAATACATACAAAATATTCCAATCTCATTAAAACATCTTACAGATGTGAAGTTCATAAAACTATACAGAGCATGCTAATTCACCTTGGGACAAACCAGACATTAAAACAATTTTATGTCACTGATTTTTTTTTTTTTAATTTGCATATGGGCAGGAGGCACCAGGGATCGAACTCCAGACCTCCAGCACGGCAGGTCGGAGCTCTGCCTGCTGAGCCACGGCAGCCGCCCTATGTCACAGACTTTGATCATGATGTTATACACCCATCAGTAGGAGATCTCTCAGAGCAGCTCCCTGGCTAAGGCCTCATTCTCAGGAAAGTAGCCCTTACTAGCACATGTATACTAAATTCCCCTGAACCACTGAATGGCATGTTACAGGTAGACACCTGAAGCAGCCAGACCAATCACATTCTCTACCTCAAAAATCTGGAACTTTGATCTGAAAGAATCTTAACAATAGCTAAGATCAATTAAATGCTTAGTTCCAAGCACACTACAATTCATTTAATACTCCCATCAATCCCATGAGATTTTACAGATGAAATTAACCTGCCCAGGGACTCATTCAAACTCATACAGCCTGACCCTATATACTTTACTCCTACCCTATACTGCTTCTCAAAATATTGAAAATTAATCAAATTGAGTGACATTAATTGCCCTTGCTGATGAAGAGCCCACATCTGCCTTGGCTCCTATCATTCCCAATAACTGACTGCAAACTGTAACTGTAAAACAACCCCCAGGATTGTTAAAGTAACCAAATTTGGTCTCTGTTACTTGAAACCAACCTAATCATTTCCTTGTCAAATATAAAAAGGCCTCGTTTTCAGAAAAGCTCATACAGACAAAATCTAAACTTACACCAGGGCTAAAGTGTGTCTTTAATTTTTTTTAACAAGGAATGTGTTTACAAAAGGATTCACCTTCGCTTTTTTTCTCATAATATCACTCCCCAAATTTTACTGATTTCTCCATGCCAGCAGGGTAATAAGTGATAGAACATTGGAGAGATAATGAACCTTAGATATTATCTAGTTCCAAATCAGCAAATTCCCAACCATTTATAATTACAGATGAAGCAGTACCATACTGCAGTATAGATCCGAGCCCTGGAGCCAATCACCCAAAGGATCTGCATTCAAAATCTGACTCTACCATGTTCTATCTCTAGGTAGAGGACCTTGGACAACATACTTAATTTCTAAAGCCTCAGTGTCTTCCTCCAGAAAAGGAAAATATAGTACCTGCACATGCTGGGTTTTACAATGAACTCTAAACCATCTACTGGGCTTAGCACAAAGCCTGGCACATATTCAACACACTCAACAACACATGCTCAGTAAATGTTAGCTGCGATGGTAGTAATGAACAACAACATGGGCTCAGAGAAGGGCAACTTTCCCAGATTACAGGACCACCTAGAACTATAAATAAGGACTCCTCAATGCTTTCTTCTACACCACCCTACAAACTCCTGGGTCTAACATACAAAACTACTTATGACCTGGTATCATCCTACTTTTCTTTCAACCTAATCTCCAACTCAACTTTATTCATTCACGAAGTATCACTGAATGCCTCCTACTTTCTGAACTGTTTCTGGTGCTGAACATTAAGCAGAGAACAGAGTCCTGCTCTTACGGAGTTTCTGTCAGCAGGAGTAAAAAAGGCAGACAGCCAAACATACGAGTCCCATGAACTTTCCATCTGTCTACTTAACCTCCATAGAACTTCTTTTAAACATTCCTGAGCTCATGTATTTGATTTAAGATATATTATGTCTGCAAAGCTTCTGCCTTTTCTCCAATTCAACCAAAAACTGGAAGCCCAAATTGTTAAATCTCTCTCCAAGAAGCTTTCTCTATACATCCTAGTAATAGTTGTTCCTCCTCTCAAAGACATTGATATTTAAGTTCTAATGTTCTTTTGATGAATGTCAAGTTGACTTTGCCCAGTAGTTTTTGCTAATTTTTCAGACAAATGTTTTTGAGCTCAATGACTCATTTAAGTTCCATGAAGTCATGGTTTGTGCTTTATTCTTCTTTTTATCTCAACACTTTAGCACACTGCCTTGCATGTACTTTTTCATATGTAGACCCCTTTAGTTTCCCATAGCTTATACAGGTAACACTTGGCATTTAAATAATACCTGGCACCTGAAATGTGCTTTTTTTTAAAAAATATTTTTATTGAGAAATCTTCACATACATACAGTCTGGTATTTACTTTTGTTGAAAGAAGAAATGTTTAATATTTTTACAATATCAACTTACAAATTTGTGATAATCATTTTCTTTAGAACCCTTCTATTATGAAACATGAAGTATATCAGTGTCACTAATAACTCTAAAGGTAGAAAACCTGAATACAGTCCTAACCTACTATTTAAAATACTGCTTAATATTAAGATAATGGCAAAAAAAAAAAAAGACAATTAACATGGGGAGAGAAATGGTAATTCAAATGGTCTTTTCCTAAAATATAAGCTGAATCATATGCTTCATGTAGCTTAGATTCATTCATGTATGAAAATATTATATAAATATACGTACCCTTATGAGAGTTAATTAACACAACATAAAACTAATCACAGCCATATCTACATCTGAAAAAACATAAAGAGGCCTCTGACCCAAGAGAAAAAGATTTAATATTTCAGTCTACAAAGTACCACAGTGAGTAACCAAAAAAAATTTCTGAAAGATTTTACCAAATTCTGCTAATGAATCATATACAGAACTAGCGTTCCACAAAAGCCTAACCCTTGGTATGGAAAAGAAACAGAAGCTCACTTAGCATTTAACAAGCATTTACCAAGAACATTATTATGCTGGTGCCAGGCACAATTCTGGGCACCTGGAATACATTACTGAACAAAACAAGCAAAGGTCCTTTCCCTTATGGAGTTTATATTCTAGCAGGAGAAAACCTAAATAATAAGATAGGATAGTTCCCAAAAATTTCGTATATGCTTAAGATAATATATATACTCAGATAACCATAATCGTGTCTTTGAAACAGAAAAAAAATTAACGGACTGCTAAGAAAAAAAGGGAGAGAAAGAAAATCTGAAAAGTCAAGAACTGTAAGAAACAGCTAAGAAATAGCTAATATAAAAACTACATTTAATATTCTGACTAAATCGATATAATTTCTTAAAGTCCCTAAAATTAGAATAAGTAAATCACTATATGTTAAAACTATGATGAACTTAATACTTACATAATAGTTCAGAAGATAATTCAGCGTTCTTTAGAAATCAAAATGAAGCATAATGGTTATGAGAATGGACTTTTCTGATATTTAAGGTCCTACCAAAACTAGCAGTGAGACATTTCACAGGGATGCTACAAGGATTAAATGATCAAAAACTGGAAACAACCTAAATATCCAACATGAATGCATAGATACATTATAGCATATCCATTCACTAGACTACTATTCAGCAACAAAAAAGAAGGGACTAATACATGCAACCTGGTGGATGGATGAGTGTCAAATGTATCATGCTGAGCAGAAGTAGCCAAACACAAAATAATATTCTGATTCAATTTATGTGAAATTGTAGAAACAGCAAAACCAATCTATAGTGAAAGAAAGTCAGTCAATGGGTGCTTGGGACTAGGGGTGGAAAAGGAACGACTAAGAAATGATGAATATGCAACTATGTGATAATATTAAGAATTACTGATTGTATATGTAGAATGGAATGATATCTTAATGTTCTTTTGTTAAGTTTTTTAATTAATAAAAAAGTTTATAAAAAAAAAAAAAAAAAGGGCGGCTGCCGTGGCTCAGCAGGCAGAGCTCCAACCTGCCGTGCTGGAGGTCTGGAGTTCGATCCCTGGTGCCTCCTGCCCATATGCAAATTAAAAAAAAAAAAGAAAAGAAAAGGAATGACTGCCAAAGACCACGAGGGAAATTTTTAGGAGTGCTACAAATATTTTTTATCTTGATTGTGGTGGTGTTTACATGGGCATTCACATTTGGCAATACTCATCAAACTATATGCCTAAAATGGGTATATTTTACTGAATATAAATTATACCCCAAAAAAGCTGATTTTAAAAAGGATAACATGAGATAACAAGTAAAGTCATTAGCACATTTTCTGGGGCAGAAGAAATATTCAACAAGTGGAGAATTTTATTAAGAATATCAACTACCACTCTGCAACCGTAATGGGGAGGTGGCAGAACTGCCAATCACCTAAACTTTCTGGTTGTTTAGATTCTGAATAAATATAAATTTACATAATCTAATTTAAACCAAGTGCCATATCAATTCAGAGACCAAATTATAGGAAGATGCCAACTGGCAAACCTTTGAAAATAAGGAAAGGGAAAAAAGCAGTAAAAGATACCTGCGTGTCTGAGAGAAAAAATGAACTAAGAGAATACCACTACTAATGCCAAAGAACACCTAGATTACCTTCCCAAGGCATATCTGAAATTAACTCAAAAAGTAAGTCAATGACTATATAAACAAAGATGATAGTTCAACAGCTGCACAGAGGAGAAGACTTAATTTTATTGGGGGGTAGGGTGGAGGAACAGAAGCCATCCAGGAAGTCAAAGGGCAGGATTTTGCAAAGTCAAGCAAGACAGTGGTCACACTGTGAAGAATTTAGTAAATAGGAAAAAATTTAGTAAAGTTTATTAGTAAATTCATAAGCCAAGATTTAAAAAAAAAAACCGTTCTATGTGATTTTTAAGAATACTTATAAAAGTAACAGGATCACACAGATGCTGAAAGTTGAGTTGAAAATACAATTCAAGTGAAACACAAAACATTTGTGAAATTCAAAATACTTTACTGCTGCTGCTTAGAACTGTTTATCAAGGTATAGCATTTTGTTTTAAAGTGAACAGATCCCCTTAATAAAGAAGTTCTGTAAATAAGACTAAGAAATGAACTGACATTAAAAACTAACATGTAATTAAAAAAACTAACACTCCAATTGAACATTCTGGGAAGCAAAAGACTTTTAGACTATCAATCTTAACATCTGGATTTGTTTGGAAGTTTAAGAACTTCCACTAGTAACTTTAAAGAGGCAGAGAGGACAAAACAAAGAGTCATAGGTCGTGGGTTTCAATTCTATCAGAATTTGGATTTCTTCTTCCTTAAAAACTGAGGCATGCAGCACCAAACTGAAGTAAACTGAACAATTCTGAAGAGATCCAGCTTTGGCAGTCATGCTCTAGACTGCAATTCAGAAGTTTTACTAAAAAAGATAATAGCACAGAATCATAACAGGTGCTAAGAACTTATTTATGACCAACATAAAAAAAAATCATTCAACTGCAGATTTTCCTTCTAAATTCAGATAAAATACCAAGATATACAGAAAAAATAAAGACCAGGTATATTGTTATTGTTTGCAAAAAGTAATCTTCCAGGAGTTAACTGTTCATTCTAGAATAGGTTTCTTGACTCAAATTCTTCCCAACTAATTCCAAGAAATTAAAGAAACTACTGATACTAAACTCATAACCCATCTTTCTTTTTGGCTCAAAAAATATTAATAGAAATTTAGCTTTGTGAAATCCAAACCTGTCTTTTTTAAAGTGTTATTAATGAAAATTCAGTTATGTGAACTATCCTCCATGGAAAACTGAGCTAAGCTGGAAACAAATTTAATTAAAAAAAAAAAATTCGCATAGCATTCAGCTCTAAGCCTTAAGCAGAAATGTTGGGATTTTTATTTTATATATTTAAACAATACTGAGTGTTCACCCTCATACTACAGCTTTATTCATTTTTTTTATTGAAAAGGTTAAGTCTCTCAAGTAATCAAACACTAAAGAGAAATGTGATTAAATCACAGCAGAAAGTAGTAATAACAGAGTAACATAATGAGGTCAGAACTCCAGCAGCCAATCAAAGACATAAAAGCATTTCCTGCAATATTAATAGTCAAAAGAGAAAACCAATCACGGAGACCTCGAGCCTTCTTTTGACAGTCACAGAATCAAGAGAACCAATCCACACACACCCGGGGTTGACAATAAGGCGGGACCGTAAGTTCATTGAAGAAATTCTTGAGGATGCAGTTACTATGAACTTCGCACGCAAGTAACACCACTCGAGAGTCATAAACACTCTCTTGTCAAGCCAGATGAAATTCATCCATATGCAAAATTCAACCCATAAGGGTAGGACAAAGCAGCATTTCTGCATTTCATCAAATACACATCTGTCAATTTAGAAGTACTAGGTCCTCAACTTCTGAAAAAACTACCCTCCGCTGACAATTCCCAGAGACCGGAGCGCCGGAACAGCGCAGCGCGGGCGGCCGCTCGGAAACATCCTAGTTCATTTCTAACGCTGCGGCCGTCCCGGCGAGGTTAACAGAGCCGCGGCCAAGGTACAAGCCGGTCGCGTCGCTCCAACGCTACATCCCGCTCCGGAGTCGTTGCCCCCGCCCTCCCAGCCGCAGTGCTGCACCACCTCATCCCGCTGCACCAGCTCGGGCGGGGGGGAAGAGGAGTGAGGATTACCTTGCCGACAGGAAAATATTTGTTTTAAAAGCTCCTTACGTTCCATAAATCATTTTTAAAAGAACCCAATGCAAAACCAAATTTAAAAGTGGGAAGTGAACACATATTTCTTAACCAAAGGATCCCTCACCCATTAACCCCGCGCCACAGGCAGGGGAAAAAAAGGTAAACAGAGGCCTACGCCAAGTGCGGCCGGCGCACCCCCTGCGCCATTCCCGGCCGCCGCTTACGACAAGGCCCCCTTACGACAGCGTAAGCGGCGCTGCGAGCTAATCACAACACTGGGACGCAACAACATGGCGGCCGCGGGCGGGCGCTGCGCCGGCAGAGAGAGTTTACGCTACTCCGCCGGCGTAAGATCCCATGCGTTGGAGCGGCAGCGGCGCCCTCCAGCGAGCGTAAAGCGCTCTGTGAATGGCGAGGCCCGACTGACAAAGGGGAGGGGGGAGGAGAGAAGGGGGGGTAATAAACACTCGAGTCCCTACCGATTCCTCCTCCTTCTCCATCCCGGTGGGCATCTGGGGCACAGCCCGGTTGATGGAGACGCAGTCGTTGAGATCAGGCATGTCCTTGCCGCGGTAGATGGGCAGCGGTTTGGCGGCGTCCAGCGCCCGCGCTCGGAAGGAGAGTTTACTCATTGTCTCCCCGCCTTACAGGAACAGCCCGGGCGGCGGCGTCGGGGCGGGCGGGGAGGGGGGGAGGACTCCCGCCTCCTCCTCCACCTCCTTCCTCAGTGCAGAGCGGCCGGCCCGCTCCTCCTCCTCCTCCTCACTGCCCCCGGCCACAGCATGGGCGCCCACCCCGCCCGAAAACAGCCCCCCGCCGCCCGCGGCCGCTTCCACACACTAGATCCGCCGCTCGCCCGCCCGATCCGCTCCCTGCGCCATGGCCAACATGGCGGACATTACCACAGCGGCGGCGAGCGATCCCGGCAGCCCGCGCGAGAGCGCGCCCCCGTCGCGGGAACGCGCCTCGTCCTCTCCCTCCCTTCCTCCCTCCTTCCTCTCCCTTCCCCTCCCTCGCCTGCCCACCCACTCTCTCCGCGGTGCTGCCGGCCCGCGGGAGCGTGCTCAGTCTTGGGCCGCTCAGGGGAGAGGGGGCGGCGGCGACCCTCGGCTCGCTAGCCTGCGCTCTCGCGGTGTGGCAGGTGCCAGGTGCGCAAGCTATCCCGCCCGGCAGAGCGTGCGCCTCTGCCTCCGCGGCCCCGTCACCCGGCTCGCTGGGCGCCCCGATGGAAGGCGCTGGCAAAATCCGGCGGTGCCGAGCAGTGTGTGTGTGTGTGTGTGCGTGTGTGTGTGTGTATGTGTGTGTGCAGAAGTCTGTGAGCGGGAATGGAACATGCTGATCAGGGCTACGACAGCCACCACTCGAAGTTGTGCGTATAAAGCGCTTATTTCCAAAACGCCCGAGCGCAGGCTAATTCGCATCCTCCAATTCGCACGTCCCCTGGAGGTGTGAAAAGACCTTTCAATCTGCCCACTCGGAGGGGAGCAGACCTCCCCTCCACACACCCCCACCACCACCCCCAAACGCTCGTCCTGTCCCAGTCTTCTTCGTCGCGTACTCTCTTTAATACCTGACCGAAAGAGTTCTCTAAGGTAAGGCATCCTTGCTCATCCTCGCCTTCACTGGGAGTATGGATGCTAATGGCAGCAGTGAGAGTTAGTGGTTTGAGGCTGCTGGATGCAACAAGTGTACCTGTCTTCCAAACTTAAGTATATTTTTAGGATGGTAGCTATCCTACCATCCTAAAATTTCGGGCCGGGGTGAGGCGGAGATTTTCTTTTAAGTTAAACTTTTAGAAAATTTGACCAAGGCAGTAGGCATTTTTGAAGTGGTAGATTTGTGTAAAATATTGGGCGCTGTGAAAGATGCAAAGAAGTTTGATACTAAATTCCTTCCCACGATGATCTTTCACGTTAACGGACAGTTGGAAACATGAACAACATTAAAAGACATAAATAGTTGAAGAACCGGACAGCTAGAAAGATAAATGACAGCAAAAGATGTAAATACTTGAAAAAAACCATACCAGAGGTGACATGAGGCAGTAGCACATGATTACTAAACGAGTTGTATGAGCAATAATTGAGAGTTCAGAGCAGGGAGACATTACTTTTAGCCTGAGCTGATCAGAGAAAGGTCTAAGGAGAAAGGAAAATCAAGGTGACTCTTAAATAAGTAGGAGGTTTTGCTGAAGTAATCTCGTTTAGTTTCTTGGTTTGATTTAAGCATTACAGATTTCTCACAAAATCCCTAGGAAGAGGGTAGTGCATCTTAACATTTCATAATACATGATAAATATTCTGTCTAACTCAAAGAAAGGTAGATGGTTTGCTTAAATCCAGCAGTGAAAGAAAAAAAAGATGCCTACAGTCATTTCCATATGATGCCAAAACTATATCTTTTCCTCTATTATCTTCTTGTCCCCTTCCAATTCTTCCCCTCCTTTTTTCTTTCTCTTTCTCCTTCTCTTCTCCCTTTCACGCCCCCTTCTCTCCTCAAGGCAGAATAGTAGATATGGACTTCATGGTTGTGTCTAAACAGTCTAACCAGTTTGGCCCAGCAAGACTCTGAACATTGTTTAGTGGGGCTTAACTGTTTTCCATCCATTTTGTTGTTGGAAACAATGGAGTTGCTGTGACTCATTTCTTCTTGTAAGCTTTACCTTCCTTAAGCTTATGCACATGTCCCTTACTGGACTGCTGCACTCTGGAGGAGTTCCAGTCCTCTGCAAGGAAGACATTGTTGGGAGAGGGTCAGCACTGGGTTCAAACCTGAAAGAGAGAAAAGTTAGTGATAGTTGAAGAAATAAATGAGTCATCCAGGACTTCTATTTAAATTTCCAGCACTTCTCAGAAAGTATAGCTTTCTTCTATTCCCTATATTTATTGTTACTCCTTCTCAAGAAAGAAAATATTGAGTTTCTGTAGTATCCTAGATATTATAATGGAATAGATGTATTCTCTCAAGTAATTGAATTCCACTTAATTCTCATAAGTCTGTGAAGAAGTATAATTTTACCAGCAAGAAAGCTGAGATCCAGACTAGATTCAAATCCAAGTCTAGCTTTATTCCAAAACTCACGTGTTCTCAATAGTCCTACACAGCTAGCCAAGCTAGCTTCTGTTTATTGATCATTCAGTATTCCAAAGTTGTTGATCCAGATTACTGAGCCCTTCCTACCAATGGGTTATAAATTGCATAATCAAGAACCTAAAGATGTAATAGCCCCAGGAAGGGCAAGAACACTGTCTGCTCTGTTAATCACATCTGAACATAGAGCAGGCATCTAACGTACGTTGTTGACTGATATTCCACCAGGAAATTCAGTGAAACTGACCCCATTCCACCCCATCTCAGAGTTCAGGTACCTTACTGGCCTGTCACCTGACCTAACCACTGCTGCCAATATTTGCTCTTATGACCTACCCTGCTCTCCAGCTTCCTACCTTTGGGTATAGGAATTTTTGAACCAATTAAGGAAATTCAAATAAACTTTTTTTAAATCTGAAATTCAATAATAGGGACAGGTTTTTGCTAGGGTAGTTGTTGCTTTACTTTTGTTCTTTTGCTTTGACCATGTAATAGGTTTCTTCCCCAAAGCTCCATTTCCTTTTTGCCTGGTAGGCAATGATTATAGAGCAGGAATAAAACAGTTTGAGTCAAATAACACAATACGCTTTTCAAGTGAGACACAGCCTGTGTTTTCTTGGCTTCCAATTCAGTGCTCAAACCAGAATGTACCTCTGTTTCACATTTGGAAAGTAGCTTTTATTTGTATATAAATATTATTTCTCATAAAATGAAGTTTATTTCTAATCTATTTGTTGAATACCCATATAGTTGTTAGTGCTGCAAACAGAAAATATCTTTTTCAACTTCTAAAGTAGACCTTATAAAATGTCTTTATCGAAGTCTATTTCAAATGGTTATGCAGTTTAATAGCCTATTTTAATTTCAGTGTACAATGCACTGAGTACAGACCTTCAAATAGTCTACTTCAGATATGCTCTAGACCAATTCCAAATGGCATGCATTTAGTCCAGCAAGTGTAATTTATATAAACACCCTAAAATTAGAACCAGTTATAAACCATATCAAAAATAAAACTATTGCCTAAATGTGGTCTAAAATTAGAATAAATGTCAAGTAACTATAAGAATTGAGATTATATTCCACTTTCTATTTCCCAGTACTGCTATCAGGGCAGGCAACTTCCAAATAATGAACAAATTACTTTTTAAAAAGAACCTTAAAACTAGTAAACACAGTTACCATTCAACTATTTCAGAGTTTCTTAAATGTCATGTCTTTTCTAATTGGCTCCCTGTTTTAGCAAACCCAATTGAAAGTTAATTGGGTTGGTATGTGAACTGCCTTCCCCACTCCTCCCCCTCATTCCCAAGAAGGAGCCCAGAACCAATAAACAAATAAAGCTGTGTTGTTTTCCATATGTAGTCTGCATGTGGAGTTTGCGTTCTTTGCAATCAATTGAAATCACTCCCCTGGTTCTAGTGCCCTTTACAGAGGCAGCTCTGAATCTTTGTGTTGTGGGGAAAGACAGTGCACTCAGAGGTGGCACGCCAAACATGTACTTCCACCTCTATATTCACCACAGTGGGAATACCAGATGGTAAATAGAAATTTGTAGCTGTGGTTCAGTCTCTTTGCAGCATCTCTCCTCTCAGACCTGGTAGGAATCACAGGGTGCCACCTTGTGTATAAGCTGACGATTTACTTCCCAATTCCACTACAAAAATAATCAGCCCAAAGCTTTGTATTTTATTAACCAAGAAAAAATGAGACAGAAGTGATCAAGGGAAACAGATTTGAAAACACACAGTTCCAAAGGGTCCACAATACTCAATTTTGAATCTCGCCGGGAGCCTACCTCACTCGCTGCTGCACCCCCGACAGGAAAACACTGGCGTTGGCCCACACATGGAACAGATTGATGTGGCTCACTCAGGCTTTTGGATGGGGATACCAGAAATAAGTAAAGCTCTTGTGACAGAGCTAATGAATCTGACTGGGACCATTATCTGTGTCCAAACAGCAAGCAAGCTACATAGATTTAATTTCAGGACTTTGGATTTCTGAGAGGCCCTAATTTCATAGAAGTGATGAATATAATCCTACTTACTTAAATAAAATGCATGACAGTTTTAAAAAATAACTGAGTTTGAAACAGAGAAATACAATTCACTGGAGCAAGGTCATGGGAGGTAAAATAGGACCCTTTGCAATCCAGCTACCTTGCCCTTGAGAAATTCCACACTTGGAGGAAACCAGCTCTCAATTCAGCACAGTTGCCATTCAGCTGAAGCCATTGTTACAGCCATGGAACTGACTGGACCTTTTATATTATTTTCAAAAGGGAGTTGGAGGGGGAAATCCTGGGGTTTGGGGGGCTACAAGTATACATTTGCTATTGGTTTGGGTATCCTGTCACATCTGTGCCTCTCAGATTCCTTCCCTGGTCTCCGCTCACACATCCTTTTCTCCTCAAGCACCTCTGGAAGGTAACTTAGAAGGTGATCTCTATATCCCTGTGTAGGCAGCTTAGTCTTCCTGACTTGCTGGCACCTCTCAGACAACTGAAGCAGGCACAGAGCCCTGTGCTAGCTGGGGCCCCAGCTGAGAGGAGTAACAGCCACGCCTTATTGACCTTATCCTTGCTGCCCCTAGAACAAAATGATCTGTTTCCTAAAAAAAGGTTCTAGATTAGCATATTGAGAGGCCTCTAAACCCTAGAGTGAGTTGGTAGGAGGCAGAAAAGTAAGCAAATTTATATCTCCAAATTAGAAGACAGATCTACCTGTCTTTCATCAGCTATTAAAGGTGACTTTGGCAGCAGAAGAAACCGAAACCATTGGAATAAAACATTAATTGCCTGGATATTTATTGGTTCACCCCACCCCCACATTCACCTTACTTTAGAAAGGATTTCAGGTGGCTTTTAAGGGTACCTAATATGTGCTAGGACAGCATTTGAGCTCTAAGCTTCCTTGTAATGAATATGAAAATAGAATACCTTGTCACTTCACATCATACTATTTATCAGGTAAAATCATTACTTAGGAGATTTATAAGTATGTTTGGTCCGAATAGGAATGTCCAGGAGTCTTCAAAGATGGGGCAGCTTAAGCAACGTAATGGACGTCTCAACAGTATCCTTACAATAGACACAAAGGGGTGTCTTAGGGCTGTTTCTTATAGTGCCACTCAATATAAGCTAATGGCATCATACATAGTCCAGCACCAACAATTCTGCAGGTGTTAGGATGGACCCAAATGTCTGAGACCAGGTGTCCCACCCCAGTGGGATGAGCCCACGTGAACGGGCTCTAAGGCCTCCAGGCAATCCTCCCTGTATAGTGTTTTACTCAACTGTCTAGTGATAAAAACTGTGTGGGTGCAAGTTCAAAATTGTGCTCTCTTACAATTGCCTAAAGTGAGCTCTTCCAAGTGCGCAGTCAAGGTAGACCCATATACCTTAAATGATCATGATATGGAGGACAGAGTTGGTGTCCTTCTCTGGAAAGAAAGGAACTTATCAAGGACCAGTGCCTCAGTAGAAAGCCATCCTCCTGCTCCTGCAGTGAGACAAGGGTGAATCCATTGGCAAGGCCAAGAGGTAATTTGACCTTTGTGTAAACAAGGTGTGCACTGCTATCTCAGGTTAGACAGCATCGCTCAGGGTGCTTTTCCACAGATACTCAACCGGGGGAGTGGGGAGAGAGAGAGAGGAAGTGTTCTTGTGCACAACATCCACGTGAAGGTTGCCTCTAGTCAGCCGTGATAGCTATTGTTTGCCAGTTTTGTTTTCTAGCTCTGACTCTGCATCCAGTGCTCACGTTATGCCTTTACTTAGCGGGCAATCTCATCTCGTACTGCAACTTACCACAGGCAGCTTTTTTTAGCCCAGCAGACTGTGCCAAGGCTGATTTTGAAGGAAAGTGCGCTTCAGAGTGTCCTCTTTGTGGACATCAACTCTTCCTACTTAAATCTGTACAAGGGATGTGCTTCCCTCTAGGGCTGGTACACGGGCCAGTGTCTACAGATGACACGGACCTGCCATGTTAGACTTTTAGAAAGGGTTCCGCTCAGACGAAGGCACGCCAGAGGGTGGATGTTGGTCTGAAGGCTGATTTTCACCAGCACACTGGTGCCTTCAACTGGGTTTCAGGGCAGCTATGCATTGGTCTAGAGCTTGCTGGCTTGATGGTCCTACTGAATTTCTTGAATCTCCTTAGTCCCTCTAAGGAGAAAAACGAGATTGCAGAGTGAGGTTAAAGGGAGATTCTTAATTTTTCACTTTATAAACACTTCTGTATTGATTAAAAAAAATTAGAAGGTTTAAAAAACTCACTTGACAGAATCAAAGTCAGGTAATGGGGCACATTTGGGCTTTGGGCTCAGGAAAGGCTGTTCTCCAACCCATTCTATGATCCTTGATACATTGCTTAACCTCTGTGTATTTCAGTGGCCTTATTTGTGAACTAGATGTAATGTGCCTCTCTCACAGGCATCTTATGAGAATTAAATGAGATAACATAATACAAACATTGACTAATACAGTGCCTGTCAAATAGCAGAGGCCCAATCAACACTAAAACCAATGTTTCTTTCCCCTTCCCTTCTGCCTTTTTTTTTACAGGGCTTGAGGTGATTAAAATAAAAAACCGTAAAAATTTAAATAAAACTGTAGCACATATAAAGTGAAACTTTGCATTTTTTCTTTGGTTTATTTTAATTTTTCAAGACTAAGCTAAACAGAAGATTTTTCTCCCCTGTTAATACCTCATTCCAAGGCCCAATTTCAGTGTCATCAGCTACACAGGCATGGAGGGGAACTATAATTCAGATCATCATGGCTAAAGGGCCCTGCTGAGGAGAGAACATTAGAGCCTTCAAAATGGGAAGATCATATCTTTATTAAGGATGGACACACGTATAGATAAATACTTAATCAGATTATCTGAAAAATCAGATTTATTTATCATTTCCAAACGTTCTCTTCAATAACTATGATAAGATCAATATATGACCCTGAGCCCAGATTTGAAAGGAGAAAGCATATCTTTCCTTTTTTCCTTTCTTCATCCCTTCCCTCTTCCTTCTCCCTACTTCCCTCTCCCCACTCCTTCCCTCCCTACTCCCTTCTCTCCCTCTTTTCCTTCCTTTCTCTTCTTATTTTAGGAAATTATAAAGCTAGTTTTAGAAGCTCAAGTTTCTAGGGAAAAAAAAAGGGCAGGCAATGGTGGCTCAGCAGGCAGAGTTCTCGCCTGCCACACTGTAGATCTGGGTTCGATTCCTAGTGACTGCCCCTGCAAAAAAAAAAGCTCAAGTTTCTGTCTGAATAGTAACATTGTTAACTCTTATTCAAAACTAGAAAGAGATTGGCTACTTAGTAATAAAAAATCCCATTATAATCCATGAGCTAGTTTGTATATAAGTTTATGTTCATCTGTAAAATATTGCTACCACATTCATAAGTGATATCTTAAAGTATATTAGTAAGAGTCAGATGATATCTATAATATCCTTCTTATAGATATAAGAAGTGCTTCTGTAAGAATTTACAAATGATGTTTGAAAATAGTGTATGTCTGATTATTTTCAACAAATCCATTGGAACACATCCACTCTTCCACACAAGTACCTTGGTTTTGCAAAGAGTCAGGAATCCCTTGGAGTCAAACCTGGTGAGTAAAATGAATGAACCATTTGAGAAGATGCTTTTGTGTGTGTATATTTGTGGTGGGGAGGTCATAAAGAAAGGAGGCAATGACGCTGTTTTACTTGCATACTTTGTAAGCTAACTCTGAAGGCCTTTCCAAGAGAAGGCGTCCAAAAATGAAATAAGCTTGCCAAGTCTCCACTCTGAAGAAGTAGCACACTGACTTGGATATACAGATATTGATGTATGATTAAGCCAGGCTCATTACCTACTGACCTTCTCTTCTCTTTATTATCCACTGATATAGTTTAATTTAGAGGAACGTAATGGAACTTAGGACTCATAGCTTTGGTTTTTTCAACCATTCCTAACTCCTGAAAGATGAGAAAATTCTCCACATGAGAGTTCAGCCAAAAAAGAATAATAACGGTAAATTTCATATAAGGCACTTTTTCTGACAAAGTACTTATTCTTTATCATTTTTATCAATTTATGAACAGCTCTGAAGGCATCCCATTAGAATAGGATAGAGATTATTAAAGCTTGATTGTATTTGTTAATTTTAATGTAGCCTTTGGTCTGAACAGATTTCATCACTTTTGGAGTCACTGTATACTAATTAAAAATAATTACCATTATATGAAATAGTAAGAAGAAAGGGAATAGCTCCCAAATATTTAAAATTGAGGATGTCGACTTCATTTCCATTCAAGCCAAAGGTTTGTTTCCTACGCTAGAAGTTGATGCTTGCTCTTGATAGTGCAGCTAACCACCCAGAGCAGGCACAATTATTGGCTTCTCTGCCCTGTCGCCTGATCTATAGCAATAAATTCCCGGGGTGTCTGCACAATTACACTCAACGTGATCACTATCACAGCAGGCCCAGCTAGATATGGATACACAACATGATCACTTAACGCAGTAGGCACCGTTCAATATGGTTAGACAACATCACTACACAGCAGGCCCTTTTCAATATGGATTCCTAACATGGCCATGACTAATACACTAGGCTACTTGCATGCATCCAGAGTGCAACCGCCATCCCTGCAGAAACAGTTTGATGGGGTCACGTCACCTAATACCTAGTATGTGCATGCAGGTGCGTGTACCCTGCACAAAACCATTTAGCACAGTCGGTTCTGCCATAGAGAAATCTGACCACAGATGGAGTGGAAACAGTGGACCTTGGCCTTGCAAACAAGTCCCAAAAGGACTGCTAACATGGCAGGCCATATTTTGGCGTTAACCAATTGCCAATAAGAAAAAGCCAGATGACGAACAGAAGATCTCTCATTTAGAAAACATCATAACAAATGGACCCAAAGGAAAAAGACAAGGAGCACACTGTCTTGTGTAAAGAGTGGATTTTCCTGTACCCACAGCATCAGAGCCTGTGACAGACGAGTCCATATTTGGCATTATTCTGCTACTCTCATTAGAGCAGATCCTTTGATGGAAGGTACTCTGTCTCTGAGCTGCTTTAATGTATGTGAAAATAAACCAACTCCTTTCTCTTGTGTTTTACAAGTAAAGTAACATTATCAACAGTTGTGTAGCATAAAAATAAGAAAAGCTTTTTAGGCAAATAAATGGAATACTTCTTTTTGGCCAGCTTTAAAGAAACAAGTGTATTTGAAAATTTGAAATCAAAATAAAATTTGAAGTCAAATAAAAAGGAGAGTAATTATTTTATCAAAAAGCTTTTCATTTACTTTTAAAGGATTCTACTCCCATAAATTCCAATTTGGTTGATCTGGAATGTAGCCCAGAAATGTACATTTAACAAATACTCCAGGTGATTCTTCATTAGAATACTTTACACAGCTTCATTCTGTCAGATTCTCTTTTCTTCCCCATCGTTTCCTCTCTCTAATTTTCTTCCTCTTGCTTTCCTTATATCTCTTCTCCTATGCTCTTGTCTCCTTTCTCTCCTTGGCTCTTTTCCCACCCACTCACCCCTTTTTTCCCCTCTAGGTATCTGCAGGAAGATGCTGGAGATAGCAGGGATGGAGAGGTTGGGAAAAGAAAATGAAAATCCTGCCAATTTCATAAGGCATGTTCCCAAGCTGTACAAAGCCTCACCATATTCCATGTACCCCATTAATGGTAGCACGCAGACGATGCCACCTAATTTTCTACAGTCATGGTTAATTGAGGGAGGTCACCACAGCCAAGAGAAGATGGATAGAGATCTTGGATTGAACCTACAATTGTCTGAATTTGTCTCCTCCAACTAAAAGGGCTGTATTTAAAATACAGCCAACCTAGGATAGGTGCAAATATTGTCTCAATTTCCCACCTTTGGTCTTTGTAAATAATGAAGGTCCAGTATTCACTGTCATCTCCTCTCTCTGTCCCCTCGCCCCAGCTCCTCATTTTACCTACTGGCCATTTGGATTTGTTCATTTCTGCCTTGGTCTGAGTTTTTGAACATGGGTGAAGTAATACAGTGGAAAGAATACTAAGTTAGGAGTCAGGAGACCTGTGTCCTTGTCTGGTCCTGGCACGAGCTAACCTGTGATCTTGGACGGGTTGTATAACTTCTCTGGTCTCATTGTCCTCAACTATAAAGTGAGGGAGTTACCTGCAGTGCCCATCTCAGTCCCCATATTATGCAGAATAAAGTCATATTACTCTCCTACAGTGCTTCAAGATGAGGATCATAACAAAGTTTTTAATGTCCAACATACGTGATTTTTTTGTCCTTAAAAAATTAAAACTAACAGCATCTTATCTAGAGTCTGAATTAGATGGCTGCCAAATTTTCTACAGTTTTTGTTAGGCCATCATCAAAGGTGTCTGAGTGGTAAAATATAACCTTTAAAAGAGGGTAATGTTTTTAATTAAACTACTGGTTTCTTAAACGTCTTTATTATTAAGGATATAGCTTATTTTTATCATGATTATCTTTTAAAGAAACTGCTAGAAAGCTTTTTAAAATTTAAACTATTTGAATAGGTTAGAACATTTTATTATCATAATCCATATTTAAATGCCCCTTAAATAACATGAGGAAATTATTTAAAATTTTTCTGAATGCTTACTAAAAAGATGGTAATATGATATTGAATTAAGGCATATGGAGTTCTTAGGATAGAAAACCTTTCAGCTTGCACACAAAGTATCAGCTTTTGTGGCAATAGTCTGCCCAAGGAAGAAAGGAAGGAGGGCAACTGCAGGCAGGGAGAGTAGGAAGAGGGAGGGAGGAAACAAACTCTTAAGAAACAAAACAATTTACCATGCACTATACTAGGCATTTTCATTCACTTAGTAACAAATTTTGAGAGTCTTCTATGTGTAACTTAGAAGCTGAGCATAGAATGGTGAGCAAGGAAGACCTGGCCTTTGCCTTCATTTAATCCTAAACAATCTTTAAAAGTCAGTATTCTTTACCCATATTCTTTGCACTGCTCAGCTTGCAATTTATTACAATTCATAAAACTTAAAATGTTTTCTCCTACCCTGCAAAGGACAGAAACACACCTTTCCTTTTCTGTCCTATACCTGATGTAGGTAATGAATTAAGTAGTATGGAGCAGAGAGCTATTCAAAATCTATAAAGCAGGTTTTACCTCCTTTTACTCAATTAACTAAATTAATGAGGATATTACCCTCCAGTTTCTAATGTCTACCCAGAGAAAGCAAGCGAAATCATTAACAGCCTGAAAGCTCAATTTCCTTGGATTTCAATAGAGTTCTATGTTGTTTTTGCTTGAACATTTAGAAATATATTCTACATGTAACAAACAGAAAGGTCACGAAATAAATTTAGGGACCACCCATTAAAAAACATAGAGAAGAAAGACAAGCTGTGAGTTGGAGATAAATTTCCCAGTGTCTTGTGGAGCCAATCTCAGTTTCCATGCCCCACTGTGCTATATTCAATTTCTTTTTCCAGGTGTCAGAGCCAGGAAACCCTCATCAACGGGGATCTCCCTTTTCCAAACTACCAGAAAGACCTCCCTCCATGTACTTGCAGCTGCCAATTGGCAGTTAGTACCTGTTGAGGAGAGTGAAACAGGGAAGTAATGGGAAATGCAGTCTGAGAATTTCCCTATCATGGCCCAGGCGCCATTGATCTTAATTGGAGATGACATAAATTAAAGGTCCAAGACTCCCAAACATGACACAGGCTCACTACTGTATCTTGACCCGAGTTTGGTCCTCTATGTTTGATTGACTTTGGGTAAGAAATTAGGTGACCTCTCCAAAGAAATTAAATAGGAGGTTCACTGGCTGGGCATCTTTGAACTTTTCTGCCCTCAGCCCTGAAATTAAGAGGAGATATTGGGGAAGGAGGAGAGTGTCAGAAATAGTTTCTTTTCCAAACATCATGTGTCTAGGACTTCACCTTTTCCTTTTCATTTGTTCATTCAAACAGCCAATAATGCCTACAATGTCTAAGTCTTTCTACTAAGTGCTATGTGGACTCAAAGACCAGAAAGACAAAGTATCTGCCCTGGTGCCTATAGCATAGTAGAAGATACAAGACATGTACATCACTAATAGGGTGAAACACAGAAAGGGATGTGTATTAAGAGAAACCCACCCAGAAATGCCATGGGGAGAGAGACTAGAAAGGGAATACTCCTAGCACTCAGGGTGGGAGTATATCAGAGAAAGCTTTGGGGAGGAAATGACATCTGAGCCTGAGAAACATGAACAGGTGGCAATGGGGCAAGAAGTTCATTGTTGGCAGAAAGAAATGTGTGAACAAAGGCACTAATGGGAGAGGATAGGATGCATTCCACTATCGGGAACCTGAAGGATGGAGCATGGAAAGTGAAAAGATCTAAGAAACAGTCATCAAAGCTTCCAGTTCTAGCTCTGCCTGTTAGTGGTCACTTACTCAAAGTACTTCATTTCTTTCATTTACAGTTTTTGTTATTGCAAATGACAAAATATCTACCTGCCAATCTCACAGGATTTTTGTGAATATAACTCACAGAAAAATCTGTGAAAGTGCTTTGTAAACGACAAAGAAATGTATACAGGCATAAGGAGTTTTTATTGGTAGAGTAGGGCCAAATGATAGGGACCCTGAACATCAGGCTAAGGGGTTTGCATGTGTGACTGACCGAGCAGGTCCTTCACAGAGATTTGGCATTGTTTCCCAGGTAAAGTCAGACACCTCTTTTACACAGTGTAATATAATTCTGCACACCAGTTATATACACATTTGGTAAAGTACACACCTGTTACTCACCTTATTGAATAAATTGGCTACAGGTTCAGAGTGTTAAGCATAACCTTCCAGATTTCCCAGTTTACTCTTTTTTAGGCTACTGGTTTGTCCTCTGCCCTGGACCATTGGGCCGCCATTTTGCATTTCTTGTTCTTACAATGTCTACTCTCAGGCCCATGCTGGGCCATGACTCTCAGCTACCCTGATTTTTGAAGAATTAGACTCAAATTCTGGCCTGGGCCCAAGTTCCATGACTCACCTTAGATTGAAAGGAATGCCCTCTTCTCACAGGTGAAAACAATATAAATTGATTGATTAAGGTGCATGTTAAGCTTTTATCTGAGACAATGTCTCAAAGGATCTCCAGTGGAAGTTTAACTGACATTATCTCTACATTTCTCTTGGCCTTCATTTTATTTTAAGCTTAACTCATTGGTCCTTGACAATGGATTATTTGCAAAATAGAACCATTTAAAATAAAGATAAAATGAATGCCTTGTGGTTGTGGTGGGATCATCATCCCCCTGACACCTCCTTACTGGTCTCTACTGCAGCACCATTTCTCCATGTTCAGATCATTTTACCTGGACTCCCAGTGGCCTCCTAACTCCAGCGATCTAACTAGACCCTCTTTTCCAGTTTTGCAGCCCTCCCTCCCAGTCTCACAATGGTCAACAGTGCCAGAGTGATCATTCTGACATGCACATTTATTTGTGTCTCTGTGAGCTCACCCTCTGCCACTTCTCTCCATCTCCCACTCCACAAGCCCCAACGTTCTCATCCTTACATCATACCATACACCGTTTACACTCCAAGTGGACCATGCTCTTTCACAATTGCCTTTCTTCTTCACATACCATTCCCTGGAATTTCTGCTTGGTATTTCCCTATTCCACCTTTTAAGTCTCATATCTATCAGCCCCTTCCAGGATATCCTCCCATTCTCCCCCACCTCAGAGTATTGCTGATTTCGGCCTTCTCTCAGGACTTAAGACAAAATTAGCTCTATTGGGGCATTGTTCATATTATGTTGTTGTCATTTGCTCATCTGCCACTTGACTAGATCCTGAGTCTTTTATTCTCTCTGCTGTCACATCTAGTACAGTTGAGCTCGATGAATAGTTGTTAAATGGATGGTGCACACACAAGCCTTGACGATAGAAAGTACTCCACAAATCTTAGCTCGTTTTCACCATTTCTCCTATTCCGCATGCTCCTTAGTCCTTATAGACATAATCTCCACTGTAGTTCAATCCAGGTCACTGTGTGGGGATCCCAGTCACAAATGTCTACTTTTAGGGTGTCCTATCACCAGTCATGGCAAAGAAGCTACTTCCTATTTTCAAGCAACTTTGGTCTAGAATGAAGCAAACTCCTCACATCCATCATCTATACTCCACTCTCTTGCTTAAGTCAAGCTCTCAGACACACACATTTTGGAACAAAATGGTTTTGTCATATTCATTCACACCCCCACCAGTGCTGTGTAAAGCAGAATTTTACCCAAGAAAAGTGATGACAGAAAAGAAAAAAAGAAGTGATATCCCAACAAATTTAAACCAGAAATTCACTTCAATAATCAGATGCCTTCCCTGTGCCAGGCATGGTGTGAAACTAGGTATTGCACATATTCTTCCCTGTGGCTGGAATTTTTACCTAGTTGACATTTTGGGCCAGTTAATTCTTTCTTGGGGTTGGGGTGGCTTTCAGTACTTTGTAGAATGTTTAGCAGCATCCCCGGCTCTACCTACTAGATGCCTCTCCCCCTTAAGTTGTGACAACCGAAAACGTCTCCAGACATTGCCAATGTCCCCTGGGGAGCCAAATCAACCCAGTTAAGAGCTACTGATCTAACTCTTGGATGCCTCCTTTGACCCCTCTGTATGGATGAAGTGATCTGTTACGTGCTTTTATAACATTGTATACCATTCCTTCATAGCACATGTCAATTATCCATCTGTTAGAATGCTTATTTGCTTTGTTATTTTCCTCCTAGGCTATAAGGTCCATGGAAGTAGGGTCTGGGTCTTAGTTTTACTCACCATTCCTGAGCAAAGTGCCTGGCTCATATTAGGTACCTTACAAACAAATGATATATAAAAGAATGAATGAGGATACATGAATAAAAGTATCATCCTTCCCTCAGTAAGAAAAATCAGAAAAATTGAGAGAAGACATAAGTGGCCAGAGTATCTAAGAAGCAAATGCAGCTTAAGAAGAACGGGCATTTTAGAACAATATTCTCCCTGTATAATTGGAAGGTGGTAGAAAGTGAGCTATGAAACTAATGTGGTAGAAAGTCGCTCAGGAGACACGATAGGGGGATGAAGGTACGGGGATATATGGTAGAGTTTGCACCTGTAAGAATTGTTTCATGGAGGCTGATGCCCAGAGTGAGGCTGAGGCTCACATAATGGCCTGGACCATAGGGGATGCGTTTTACAATACTCTGCTTAGGCAGGACACCACCTGCATGAAAAGTATTGTCAGCAGCTGTGACCCTTAAAGGGATTCAGGATAGGGGTAAAGCTGGGAGCTTGTGCAGAATCTGTTCCCAGCTTCTGTTATATTCTGTATCCATGGCTAAATTAGAAACAAAGTAAGCATTTATTTTCAATCCTTTAATGAATGAATAACAGATCATTCTTCTTCATGAAGATGTAAATCACATATGAACTAACTGATTTCATTTTATCCATTTATTGTCAGCCTTTTCCAAATCAGGGGTCTTAAATTGTTCTCATCTTTTCTTGCTCTAAACCATTTTGTTTTTTATTTGTTTGTTATTTGTTTATTTGAAGGGTGGTAGAGTCAGGGTCTTAGCAGGAGAAAGATGGACTTGACAAAGGGAAAATTTACAGAGCATATTGGAGAACTGCAAGGGGCAATGGCATGTCTAGGATGTAGTAACAGTGGGGCATTTTGCCACCTCTAGGCCTGAAGGGGTAAAGGGGAGAGAGTGGTTATGGGACTCGAGAAAGAGAGAAAGAGCTGGCAATGGAGGAGCTGTGTCCTTCAGAATTGGGATGCAACCAGCCTGTGGGGACCCTGCAAGAACAGAGCCAGAGTATCATACCCCACCTTACTCTCCTCTTCTTCGGTCTCTCTGTCTCTGTTTCTCTCACACACATACAACCTAGAGCGCATGGTAACCTGCTGATTCAGCCAACAAGGGTGAGCCTCCTGGGCCCAAGGCAGGGAAGAGAATATTGTAGAGGACCCAGAGGGGCAGCAGAAAATATCCAGTTTGGTGTATCATTACACACCATTTCCAGAGGAGGGATGATAACATTATTTCAGACTGAACAGCACTGATATATAAGATAGTATTGATTTTGTGACATTTTGTTTTACTGGGAGGTGCCATATACCTTCAAGTGTGTATATACTTTGAAAGTAGACACAACATAGAGAAATCCTGCATGGCTGTGTCTGAGACTTGATAGTTTCATAAAAACTAGGCTAACATCAGCTTCCAAGTCCCCCATCACACTCTTGAGCAGGGCTGCACTGAATAGCCTGGGTAAAACTTAATATACCATCTGACCTCTGCCTCTTGCCTTCAGGGGCATGATATGATTGCACAATAACACTGTTTACCTTCCCCTTAATTTTCCCTACAAAAGAAGTAGAAGATCTGCCATAGCCTGAGAAATGGGGAGAGTTCGAGGAACTTTTGAGAGGGCATGTGTGGGGAGAATGCAGCTGGTATTGGATGAGTGGGACCTTGGGGCAACAGATAGGTAAAAAGTAATGTTAGAATGTTTGCCTGTGTCATGTAATATTACACCAACCCCTCATTGGAATTAGCTGAGAGACTGAAGAAAAGATTTAAATTGCTTCCTAATTCTTTATTTAACTATGAAACTCATCGGAAGAGACCCCTAAGTTGTCCCAGCCTCATGTAGGCTACAGAGGCAAAGAACAGATGGCCATATGGACAGGGGCCCTAGAGCCAGGGGGGAAATACAAAGGGCATGGGAACTCAGGGATGCCAGCTTCCACAAGATGCTCAGGTGAACCCTCCCCTCCCCTCGCCCCATTTTCCAGGAAGAGAGAACACTTTCACCAAGGGCTATATAGAGGGTTCATGGATGAAGAAAGAGAAAACATACAATAGGCCCAAACATAAAAAAAAAAAAAAAAAAAAAAAAAAGGGTCGTTAGCCATACTTAGAGATCTCTATCAGGTTAATGAAGCCTACTAAGGATGATTCTAGCTGCTGCCTGAGATCAAGCCTTGGCTTCTGCCTGTCCCATCTCTCAAGTCCTGATCTGGGCTTGTCTCCATGCTCCATCTGTCCTGCTCACTTCCTGGCACTCATCCCTGTTCATAGCCTCAACCTCTACCTGTCGGTGCCTTTTATAAGCCCCTTCTCCAAACTCTAGCCCTAGCTAGAATGCATGTGAATTACCAGTTTTGATAGCTGTTTTCCCCAACAATATATTTCTCCCAATCTTGCTTGGGATTCTTGATATTGCCTTGGCTCTAGAGATACACTATTCCTATATCATCACCAGGACCAGCTGGGACCTGATACTAAGCCTACCTAGTGAGTCTCTGTCCTCAGACTCCAGCCCAGCCAAGGTCAACTATCTAAGTTACTGTAAACCAATATTACAGTGCTGATATTTGTTTATTTTTATCCTATAAGCCCAGCATTCCTGCCTTTCCCATTTTACAGATAGAAAGATTGGGTAACTTCCCTGAGGCCAGGTAGCCAGCAGGTGGTAGAGCTGGGATGAGAACCTAAAGTTAGACTTCTGAGCCTTTGTGTTCAACCAAGGTGCTACATCTGCCCAGAATGTTTCTAATAATCCTCCAGTAAGGGGATAACCCAGGACCTTCACATAAGCTGTGCCTCGTAGCCTGGAACACCCTCCCTCAGTCTGTACATTGTGGGCTCCCTCTCATCCTTCCAAGTCTCAGTTTACATGTTTCCTTCTCAGAAACGCCTCTGTTCACCAATAAGGATGGTCTCCTCAGTTTACATTCTCTGGTGTCCTGTTTTCCCTTTTGTTGCATTTATCCCAATAAAAATCCCTTTGTGTGTTTCCTTGTCTAATGTGTCGTCTTGCTCCTCAAGGGCAGGAACAGAGTCCACTCTGCTCAGCACCGTATCCCCAGCACTCGGCTCAGTAACTGACTTATAGTGGGCCCTCAGTCAATCTCTCTCTTTTCTTTCTTTCTTTTTTTTTGTATGCTGTATGGCGGGGTCACATTCCATTATTTTTCCATGTGAGTATCCCGTTATTGTAGCACCACTTGTTGAATTTTTTTTGTTTGTTTGTGTCCGTTTTGCTTGTTTGTTTGTTTTTTGGGAAGTGCATGGACCAGGAATCAAACCTGGGTCTCCCACACGGCAGGTGAGAATTCTACCACTGAACTACCATTGCACACCCTCTCAGTCAATATCTTTTGAATGAAGAAATAAATGAATAAATAGACTCCCTTCTGGCATTCTTCCCACCTTAAAACCTTCCAAATTTCCATCCAATGCCTAAATTGTCAAGTCTGACAATTGCTTTTTAATGTCTGCTTACTGCTGAGACAGCAAATATTCATCCTTAAAGAGTAGATTTGATTTTAAAAGATAGTTGAACATCTATTGAGGTCACATTCGCAGAAAGTTTGTCACAATTAGATAACAAAACTTGGGTGCAAAATGTGATATGATTATAAAATAATAAGCTTATGTGTGTGTCCTATAGAAGCTATAGACTAGGGGTTCTAATGGTTCCCCAATGGCAGCGGTCCTGTGCAGTATGCAGTTTAAAGGAGAAAACACTCAATTGATTGCATAAGTTCTAGCACATCTGTTAACTATTAGCTTTATTGTTTCCTAATTAGATCGCCTATGTGACCATTTAGTCCAGTGTCCTCAGAGTTTTTGTTCTCAGGATCGCTTTATGCTCTTAAAATTAGGAAGGACCCACAACAAGCTTTAACAAGGGGTTAAATCCATCAGTATTTACCATACTGGAAATTAAAAGAGACTTTTTTTATTAAATCGTATAAAAATATCTCTTTCAATATGTTGTTTTTGTTGAAGTATATGAAAAACTCCAATGCCAGCCATATATGTAGTTGGAAAAAGAAGAAGCATTTTGACCCTGAATTGCCTTTTCAGATAATTGTGAATATTTTTGATCCTACACCAAAACTTGACATCATCAAAGTGATGCTTTCTTTCCAAAGACTGGTGTTCTAGATCTGGCTGATGGCCATCCTTGGTCCTAACCTTGTCACATGGCAAGGCATATGGCGGTTTAGCCTGACCTCTCCCTTATCTTCTAGGTTCTGTTAATGTTCACCTTCTGGGTGACTCTCTGTGGCTTGCTTTCTGTCTGAATTTCATTCCACTCATAAAGGACCCCAGAAATAGGATTAAGACCCATTCTAATAAGGTGGGCCACACCTTAACTGAAATAACCTTGTCAAAAGCTCCTACTTACAATGGGTTTGTACCCACAAGAATGGACTAAATTTAAGAACATGTTTTTCTGGGGTACATACAGCTTCAAACCACCATTAGACCCAGCATAATTTTGTAATATCATGTATTTGGTCACTTGGGAAATATTAATTCACTGAGTTATTCACATCTTTAAATTGCCCCTGCATTTATTATATAATATCAAAAATAACATTCATTAATATCACTTCTGATATCATCAGACAAGTCTTTAAGTTTTGAGAAGCTGTCAAGTTCATGGTGGTATATACAAGTTTTTCGAAATTAATAATTTGTGTTTGAAAACTTGAGTTTTATCAATGGCAACAAATACTGTCAGTTATTTTCCTTGACAGTGGCAGGACCACTTTCTTAATTTGTTCACTTTCAGGAAAATGCCTGCCAAATAACCGTGAAAAAAATCAGTAGTTCTGTTCACAATTCAAACAATCACTCAAATGCTTTTCTTTGAGCTACATTGTACTTTGGCATAAGGGCAGAAGTGCTTTATACACAATTTTCATTTTGTTAGAAAGGATATGAAAAAGACATGGACTCAAGGCTCAAGATTTAAAGAAAATAGTAATTTTTACATCCCTATTGAGAAAATCCATAACTTTCTTTCTGTTCTTGTCTCCCTCTAAGTTAGTCGCAGTAAGGACTACATTGTCTGGTGCTGCTGTCTTGACTTATGGTAAGGGACCAGAAGGTTGGACCCCCCCCCACTGCTTTTTTTTACTTTTTTTTTTTGGTATGCATAATGGCTGGGGTCACATTTCATTCTCTTTCCATGTGAGCATCTCTTTATTGCAGCACCATTTGTTGAATTTTTGTTTATTTGTTTTCTTTCTTTGTTTGCTTGTTTGTTTGGTTTTTGGGAAGTGAATGAGCTGGGGATCAAACCCGGGTCTCCTGCATGGCAGGCAAGAATTCTACTACTGAACTACACTTGCACCCACTCCACCATTGCTTTTACCATCTGTGCAAACATCAGTACAGGGACAAAGGCAAATAATATCTTAGTATTTTAATGAAAATAGCTTTGATCTTTCCAATCCCCTGAAAGGATCATGGTAGACCCCCAGGAGTCTGCAGACCACGCTTTGAGAAGTACTGTATTAGTCTTCTGTTTTTAAATTTTCTAGGATCCTTCTGCAAAATTGGGGCATTAATTATTTTCTAGTATGATAATGGGCAGACAATAACACTGGTTAAACAGTATGTAAGCTTGAAACTGGAAACTGGCTCAAGCACAGGAGGGAAAAAAAGGAATGTGGGAGAAGAGAAACTGGGTTATAAACACGATAAGCAATACTTGTTATGATGTGTTTGTATACAAATTACAGTGACGCTGATTCTAAAATCTGCCTTTCTTTGCCTAAAAATGCAACAATATGCTTCAAGACAGTCTTGATTATCACTTGTATCTTGCTGGCTTCCACTAATTCCTACTACTCAGAGTATACAGAAATATGAGTTTGCTGTTTTTGGAGGGAGAAAGGCAATAGTATTTCAGAGAGGAGATGTCTGACTTTACAACTAGAATGGGCTTTTTAGAAAAATTTGGTTGCTTCCTATTAGTCTGATTTGAACTATCACTTTCAGCCAATTTCTCTGCATCTTCTATCTCTCTCCAGGGTGCTTATGGTAGTGGTCAATTAATACATGCCTGAGGACAACCTTGGAAATAAGGCTAAGGCAATTATTGCCTTTGTTTTGGGGTGAGGGGGAGCCTTTATTTTTAAAATGAAGATCATAATCATTCTTTTAAAGAATGTTGCAGCCATAGAGTTGTTCCCTAAGTCTCCTTTTGTAATGTTGAACAACCTGGGATGCTGTGTTTGCATGGTGACTCTAGGGAGGGGAACCCCGATGAAGGGACAGAGACAAGAAAAAAGGCCATATTCATCATACTGGGACAGTATGACTGTTGTTAGGGAAAAGAAAACTGTCCTTATGGCATCTTCCCTGGCTCTGAACAGTAGAGTTCAGAGTTCTAGACAGAGTTCTCCTAGGCAGAGCTTGTCCCATTCCTAAGGATTAGACAAGAGTCAAAACTTCACTTCAGCACCAGGCCAGTAAGCCTGAAACACTGAAAGATGTTATTGACCAAAAAGCCTGAACTTGTGAGTAGAGTTACATAAAGAATCAAAGTGGACACAGTGGTGAAATCCCAGAAATGGGTCAGCAGCACCCTCATGTCCTTATGGTATAGGACATGGACCTTACTTGAAACTCCATCTGGTGAGTTGGAACCAAAAGGATTTTTTTCCAGCCAGCTGTACCAATAAGCAGGAGGAAAAAACATGAAATATGAACCAAACCAAGAGAAGGGGAAAGGGAGCCAGAGAGTTTTTCATCTTGTGAGGAAAGACTCACTGATTGGAGAAAACTCAACTTGAGCCAAGGCTGCTCATTATAACAAAAACAGTGGTGCCTAACATTTTAAAAAGCACTTTACCCTTTATGGAGCATTTTCACATTACCACTACAACCAAATGAGGGAAGGGCAAAGCTGTTCTCACAGTCCACAGAAATGTCATGAACTATTTCTAAAATAAGGAAATATACACGTTGTAGAAGTTGCTCCTACATTTGAGCCACTGAAGAGGCTATTACTTGGTGTAAAGCTAAAGTAGAGATAGGAATGAATGCCAAGATGAACACTTCTGAAATTTTTCTTCTTGATGTTACAAAAAAAACAGAAGGATTTAACCTTTCTTTTAAATGCAGCACAATCACAATGAGAACAGAAGGCATTCTTGTTTAGGTGTTTCTGATGAGATCTTTACATTTTAATTTTCTTTTTTTCAAACAAGACTAAAACAGTTTACTTGCACACAATAATTACATGGAATCTTGACTAGGGTGTGAGATTTTGTTGGTTCGTGCGTGTGATGCCCCAATATATCCCAGAGTAATTTGGGTGAAGAATAAAAGTATTTGCAAAGTCCTCTTGGTGGACTGGGAAGAAAGGAGGAAATATTCAACTTCCCTATCTGGGGAATTCCTCATATTCTAGTAAGCAGTGGGGACAACCAATTCAATAGCTAAGCCTCAATTTGGGGGCTTGCCTGTGTGAAGCTTATTCCTGCAAAGGAGAAACTAAGCCTACTGATAATTATGCCTAAGGGTCATCCCCAGAGAACCTCTTTTATTGCTCAGATATGGCCTCTCTCTCTAAGTCAACTTGGCAGGTGAACTCACTGCCCTCCCCCCTATGTGGGACATGACTCCCAGGGGCATAAATTTCCCTTGCATCATGTGACCTAACTCCCAGGTATGAGCTGGGACCTGGCATCATGGAATGAGAAAACCTTCTTGACCGAAAGGGGGAAGAGAGAAATGAGACAAAATAAAGTTTCAGTGGCTGTGAGATTTCAAAAATAGTTGAGAGGTTATCCTGGAGGTTATTCTTACACATTAAATAAATATCCCTTTTTAGTTTATGATGCACTGGAGTGGCTGGTGGGAAGTATATGAAACTAGGTTCCAGTAGCCTTGATTCTTGAAGAAGACTATATAACTATGGCTTCTACAATGTGACTGTGTGATTATGAAAACCTTGTGTCTGATACTCATTTTATCCAGAGTATCGACAGATGAGTGAAAAAGGATAAGGATAAAAAATAAATAATAGGAGGAGATAAAGGGTAAAAATTGGGTAGATTGAAATATTATAGGTTAATGAGAAGGAGGGGTAAGGGGTATGGGATATATGAGCCTTTTTTTTTCTTTTTATTTATTTTTCTGGGGTGATACAAATGTTTTAAAAATGATCATGGTAAAGAATACACAACTATGTGATGATATTGTGAGCCATTGATTATATAATATGGTTGGGCTGTATGTTTGTGGATCTTTCTTGATAAAAATATTTTTAAACTTTTTTTATTGTATAGTGTAACATATATACAAAGCAAAGAAATAAAAAAGCAGTAGTTTTCAAGGCACTCTTCAACGAGTAGTTACAGGACAGATCTCAGAGTTTGTCATGGGCTACTGTATGATCCTCTCATATTTTTCCTTCTAGCTGCCCCAGAATATAGGAGGCTAGAAAGCTTAAATATTTTTTGATCATCACAATCAACTTCTTTTCCTTCTTTTTTTGTGAAAAATAACATATATGCAAAAAAAGCTATAAATTTCAAAGCACAGCACCAAAATTAGTTGTACAACATATTTCAGAATTTTACATGGGTTACAATTTCACAATTTTAGGTTTTTACTTCTAGCTGCTCTAAAATACTGGAGACTAAAAGAGATATCAATTTGATGATCCAGCATTCATAGTTATTTGTTAAATTCTATCTTCTCTGCATAACATCACCATCAACTTTGATCTTTCCACCCCTCTCTTTAGGGGTGTTTGGGCTATAGCAATTCTAAATTTTTAATATTGGAAGGGTCTGTTACTAATATGGGGTAGGGAGATGGAACTATCTGATGTTCTGGAGAGGTTGGGATGGGTTTTAGGACTTATCTGGACCAGGAACCCATCTGGAGGTTGTAGGTTTCTGGAAAGTTACTGTAGTGCATGAAACCTTTGTGGAATCTTACATATTGCCCTAGGTGTTCTTTAGGATTGGCTGGAATGGTGCTGGTTGGGGGTTGACAGGTTATAATAGGTAGCAAGGTCTAACTGAAGCTTGCATAAGAGCAACCTCCAGAGTAGCCTCTGGAATCTATTCAAACTCTGTCACTAATACTTTATTAATTACACTGCTTTTTCCCCTTTTGGTCAGGATGGAATTGTTGACCTCACGGTGCCAAGTCTGGATTCATCCCTGCAGTCGTCTCCCACATCGTCAGTGAGACTTTCATCCCTGGATGCCATGCCCATGTAGGGGGGAGGGGAGGGCAATAACTTCACTTGCAGAGTTGGGCTTAGAGAGACTGAGGCCACGTTTGAGCAGCAAAAGAGGTCCTCCAGAAGTAACTGTTAGGCATGCCTATAGGTAGTCTAAGCTTCTCCATTACCTATATAAACTTCACAAGAGTAAGCCTCCGGATTGAGAGCATGGCCTATTGATCTGGGTGTCTCTGAAGTTTGACACAGTATCAGGGGATTCCCTGATGGTAAGGTTTAATACTTCCATATTCTTTCTCCCATTCCTCAGGGGACTTTGCCAATACCTTTTGATTATCTGTTTAATATACTCTAGGATGTATCCAGACATTACAATAATCTATACAGGATTAAAGGAACTATTTTTTATTCTGTGCTCCCTGTGTTTCAATTGTTCAAATGAGCTATACAGGCAGGTTGAATTAGATTATGCACTACAGAAAATTTCAGTTCCAGATAAAATAAACCTTTCTTCCATTGGTCTCAAAGAGTATGTGTGGTTCTAAAATATAGACACTGTCTTCCTTACCCCTATGTTGTGAATTACTTTAACCCCAACCTGTTCAGCTTTGTTCTTATCTCTAAATATCAGGTTATATATATAAACAGCCTTTCAAAATCCAGAAATAATAATCACCACTCTGGACTTAATGTGTCTGCTCTAAAAGCTTACAATCAAGGCCCCTGTTTTCTTATAAGCATTTTCTAAATGTGACCATACCATTCTTGTTCTTTTGTTTCTGGCTTACTTTGTCTCACCAAATGTCCCACATGTTCATGCACATCGTTGCATGCCTCACGATATTGTTCCTTTTTGTAGCAGCACAACCTTCATTCATAAGTATACACCATCGTTTGCCAATCTACTTCTCTATCAGTGCATCCTTCAGCCACCTGCATTCATCAGGCATCACACAGAGGGCCAGAAGTCCACAGTCCATCAACATTCTCAATTTTAGATAATTTCATTGTTCCCAAGAGAAAGAAAACCAATAAACACAACCTGGCCAAATAGGAAATCTAAACCTCCTCTTACCTCTTGTCCCTCCCCTCATTATTTACCTCAGCTGTTGCTGTGGTAGTGCTGATGGTTTCCTTTTGAACGTAGCTCATAGCATGCAATAGACATTTTCTCCCGGTACCCTGGACTTAAACACTCTTTATATAATATTCATATATTTGAAGTAATTCTTGCGAGAATTCATATTTCTAGTGTTAATCAATGGGACACATAGGTCTATACAACCCCTTTCAATCTTGTTCATCTTCAATATGGTAATACTACTTATAGACCCTCCAGAGAATCACCTTCACTCCCATCTGCTCCCTTATATTGGAGTTCAACCTATTTAGCTAATGGTTCACCCATCTCCAGCTATGTATCTCTAAGTCCCTTATATATGTATTACAAGCCTCTGATTATACCTTTATGCTGGTCATAAAAGTGGAATCCTATAGTGTCTATCCTTTTGCTTCTAGCTAACTTCACTCCGCATTATGTACTCAAGGCTCATCCCTGATAAAAATATTTTTTAAAGACACAATACTGAAAGCCTCTAGTGTCTTTCAGTTTGCCTTAGTCTTTATTACTGCAAGGGCATCAAGAGTTGACAGTTCACATGTCCTTGTAATAAGCATTGGTACCTACCCCAAATTACAGCATCTGGGCCTCCCTCAGACTCTAGTTACCACTAGCCTCCTGTTTGTACTTATAGTCAGAAGAATGGGATTGCGATCTACAACACTTAGAAAAATCTCAAACTCTTCGAGCCCATTTATTAAACGTGATGATAATATCTACTTCATGAGGTGTTATAAGTGCTATATTAAAGGAGATATCCTGCAAGTAAAAGTGTATAGCACAATGCTTGTGCACTCGAAGATTCATTTAGTGGTGTGCTGATGTTGGCTCATATGAGCTCACAAGAGCTGATTATTAATTTTTCAGGAATTTTGCTAGCCAGTTGTGAAACCATGGGTAGCATGAAACTGTCTATGGTAGGCAAAGTACACCACAGAAATCAACAAGCTCTATAAATCAAAGCCCCTCCTCAGCTGGTTGCTAAATATTTACAAGCACACTAATGCTTATAATAAATGTATTTTCCCCTTGATATTTCCTTTTCAATATTGTTCTAAAAAATATGATGAATCAAGAATTTGTTTAGTATAAATGTCTTGAAAAGGAAATCTTTCACTGGTGCAGAGCCTCAGTTGGGTTAAAGCACTCTTGAAAAAACCATGCAGTACTAGACATCAGAAAACTTAGTGGTTATGGCAGATACTCACAGTCATTCTGTGACTACCTACCCCACAACTATTGTCCCTGCCTTGCCCCTTTTCCCTCATCACAGAACAAGATTCCTTGATTTCAGGGAAGCTAGGACCCAACCCTACTTTACAGCCCCAAGAATGGGTCATGATTGCTCAAAGTCAGTGATGGTAATGTGATTCTCTCTCACCAGTGAGAGGGGTGGGCATATGGCTGAGTTCTAGCCTTCCTTTCCTAGGAAAAACAAAACCAAAAATCAGAGCCCTTTCAAAGAAATCCCTTGAACTCTTTTCTGTCCATCCACACTGGTGTGAGTATATGATGCAATGAAACCATAAGGCAAAAGGCAGGAATGAAAACAAAACCCAACTCACTGAGGATGTCTGAGTAGAAGTGTAGAAAATGTCTATTTGCATGATGACATCATTGAGCCACTGATTGAACTCTGGCCCTGCCTCCCTCCAAAAAAATGGTTTAAACCACAATTATGTATTTTTTGTTACTGACAGCCAAAAGCATTTCTATCTAATACAATGAGGACAAAATATTGCAAGGGTAGCTGTCTTTTCAAAGTTCCCCAGATTTTATTTTGTAGTTGATATCTATTCATAAAGCACATCCTGGCTCTAATCTCAAAGAGTGCAGTGCTCAGAGAGAGAGGAGACCTAGTTATGGGAAGGAGAAGACAAGTATGGAATGGGGAAGGAGATATTGATGTATCCGGGGACTTCTTTCTGGACCTGTGTGGATTTGTTCAGCTATTATAATCGAGTCAAGCATGGGTGGATAAAACTTTGAAGTCTTTAAATGGGCTCATACATTGACATCTCGCGATCCCACTCTTGGGTTATTCCTCTGGGCATGATGTCATCGTTCTTAGGATTATTTTGCCCCAAGTTCTTTTGAATGTTTAACGGAAGGGATGTCTAGAAAATTCACTCATAGGTTACAAAACAATGAAAGCAGTTTAAAGAGAGTGGTAGAGAGGGTGGTGGGGCTCTCTAAAAGCTATACAAATTAAAAGAGAGAAACGAAATTTGAAATAATCATGCCTATGTGTGAAAAATTAAGAACCTGAAGAGGATGAGTGTTTTCTGGGAGAGAAAATGGTAAACTAGCATCTGCTGCAGTGACCAGATGCCAGAATCTGCTTCTGACACCCCCCACTGCCACCAAAGATTGGTGATTCTTGTAGCCAAGTCAATGGAATGGCAACAGCAATAGAGCAGAGCAGGAAAAAAGAATGTTTCAAAGAAAAAGTAGGCAACATAGGCCCTGTGCCTGGAGGCAGAATCAGAGAAATCTCTGCCTGTCTGAATGGTTTCCCTGTGTGCCCCCCAGCAGAGGTTTTTCCAAACTTGCAATAGGACCACTAGGCCCAGGAGACAGGAAATATGATTCAGGGTGGCATGAAAATAGCCCTATGTTCTTCAATTCCCCACTGCCACAGTTCATCTCTTTCTCTGTGTGGTCTGTGATCATGCCTGATGGCAACTTCTTCCCATACCTCAAAGGCTATAAGCTTCAGAGAGCTCAGCTGCCAGGCTAGTGCCCGAGAGGGACAATGACGATAGTGAGAAGCTACATTCAGGGTCCTCGGCATTGGGAAATGGCAGAGAATGCTAGGAAGTCTATGAATGGCCTCTGAGGCTGTTTAGGGCATATAAAGTCCTCTTTTCTCCTTTTGCTGAAAACTCCCATGGAAGTGAATGGAACCTCTGTCTAATATATTTCAAAGGGGGATTTGTAAAAAAAAAAAAAAATCTCAACATTGTCCAAGTAGTTCCTTACTGACTAATTTTCAGAGCTAAATATCTCAGATGCTCCAAAACATTTCTTTTTCATATTACTCAAAGGGACCACGATAGGGTCTGACATCAGATGCATTTTCTATTTGTGTGTTCTGTTTTTCTTTCTTTGGAGAGGTAGGCAATGCTTAAGCCTTTTCAAAACCTATTTTTAGGGAATAACCACTCACTGATGAGAGTTCATCAGAATAAAATCAACTTCAGGAGAGAGAAGGGTACTGCAAAGTATTCCTGTTATTTGGGATCAACAAACTTCAAATCTCTTAAAGCTGTCACAGCCTCTTGGAAAAAGCCTTACCTTCTGTTCACCTACCAGGTAGAAAAGTAGGAAACAATGTGCTAGGGGCACTCTAAAGTAATGACCTTTATGTGGGGGGATGTGAGTAGAATTCCAGAAGGGATATGTAAATGAATAAGTATATGGCTGCTCCATTTCCTTTATATCCAGGAAGCAGAACAAAAAAGGTGCAGGTATGTGCGCATAAGTGTGTTTGTGTGCCTGTGTGTGTGTGTGATTAACCTATAATCAAGCTTGCATCATTCCAAATAAGGACATCAACAGCTTCAGTGGCAGAGACACTCAAATCACCTCCTGTGACGTGTGTTGGGAGCGGTGCTGACCCAGGTGTGTCAGTTTGTTAAAGCCACCAGAATGCAATATACCAGGAACAGAAGAGCCTTTAAAAAGGGAATTTATTAAATTGCATGTTTAAAGTTCTAAGGCCATGACAGTATCCAAATTAAGGTACCAACAAGAGGTTACCTTCACTCAAGAAAGGCTGATGCTGTCTGGAACACCTCTGTCAAAGAGGGCACAAGGTGACTTCTGATAGCTTTCACTCCTCATTTCATAAGGCTTCCCTGGGGGTGTTTTCCTTCGGCATCTCCAAAGGTCTCTGGTTGTGTGGGCTTTGACGTTTTTCCAAAATTGGTCCCCTCTTCAAGGGCTCCAGTAAGCAGCCCCACCTTGAAGGGGTAGGGACACATCTCCACGGAAACAACCTAATCAAAAGGTCCCACCACAGTTGCATGTATAACATCTTCATGGAAACAACTTAATCAAAAGATCCCACCCAGGAATACTGAATCAGGGTTAAATAATATGGCTTTTCTGGGGGTACACAAGAGTTCAAACCAGCACACCAGGGAAAGCCAAATACCCTAGTCACAGAAAGAACAGGAATTGTAGTGGAGCTAGATAAAAGGGAGAGGAGGAATTTGCCCAACTTGACCCAGGTGGGCTGCCATTCTTGTGATAGTCAGCCACCCTTTGTGGATCTGTGTCTGCATATCATTATTTCTGCTTTCTATAGTTTCTGCAACATCATCTTATTCATACTTTCACTTCCCCTTAAATTCTGGCCAGGTGTGGACCCAACTGTACCTCATGGCATTTCTCAATACATCCTTTCAGCTCCAGAGTTTGTAACTTGCCTCATTCACTGTGTGTTTCCTCATTTCATTTTCTGAGAGAAAATTTGATTGGCCCCATTCATCTTTTCCTACACTGCTGGCCATCCTGAGAACTGGCTGACATTGGATACAATCAGCTGTGGTCTAGGAATAAGTATCATGGGTACAAAACTTGGCTGCCTTGGACTGCCTCTTGCTTGGGGGCAGTTGGCAGGGCAGTTCCTATTAACAATGGTGGGTCCATGATCAACTTGCCTCATATAGATGGTTGAGTATGCAGTTAAAATCATCTCTTTACTTAAACTTACATTAAAGACTTTTAACATTTAGTTCTAATATTACTGAAGTGTATGATTGTGCGTGTGTGCTCTTCATCTTTTTTTTTTTTGGCATGGGCAGACACCAGGAATCGAACCCTGGTCTCCAGAATGGCAGGAAAGAACTCTGCCTGTGCCACCACTGCCCGCTCTGTACTTTATCAACAAGAATTCTCAGGTACAAACAACTGCCACTGAACAAACATCCCAACAGAAATATTACCTCTTCATGGAGTCTTTCTTGACTACTCAAGCTGAAGGAATTGCTCAGCCCATTGCCCCCAACACCCCATCACGTTCTTTATTTCCTTCATAGTTTTTACCTGAAATAACACTGTTTGTTTTGTAATATATTGCCTACCCCCTCCCAGACTCTAAGGTCCTTGAGGGCAGGACTTGGTCATTTTTGTTGACCTTTCTATTCTCCAGTACCTAAGACCGTACTTAAGACAGTGCCTGATGCAAGCAAATATTTGTTAAATGAATGAATTAATGAATGAAGGAGATGATGTTGAATGCCAAAGAGAAAAAAAAAGTACTTGGTAGTATTTAGATCTCCAGCTTGAGCACACAGAAGAATCATTTGGCACTTGTTAAAAATGCAGATTCCTTGCATATATTTTGATCGAACACTTCTGGGGCACAGCCCAGGGTTCAGCATTTTAAATAATCACTATAAATGATTCTGATGTGAGTGATCCGAGGACGACATTTTGAGAAATAGTGCTGCCATTGAAATTGGGAGAACTTTGATTTGAAATTCCCTACCAAATCAATGCAAGGACCAACAGGGTACCACAACGGCGCCTGCACTTAGAGGATTACAGCTTACTCCATTTATCACCAAGACATGACCAGTGTCCATCAACTCGTCTATTGCTTCCAATTAGATATGAAGGTAGTGATCAAATAGAAGGTATCAAGTCCTCTCTTCAAGTTCCAGGAATCTGCATTGCTCAGAACCCGCTTTCAGGTCACATGGCCGGAGTTTCTGAATTGCAATATTCACCAACAGGCCTAATTTAATATAAGCTTTATATCTCAGGTTATTCTTTACCTAGTATGCAGGTACTTATTTTTGTATTTTTCTTAATTTTACTGTGGTGATGTATGTGTGTGTGTGTGTGTGTGTATCATAGTTTCCCAACTTAACCATTTTTTTTGTTGCGTGTGCAGGCATCCGGAATTGAACCCAGGTCTCTGGCATGGCAGGGGAGAACTCTGCCACTGTGCCACCATTGCCCGCCCTTAACCATTTTAAGTGGACAATTCAGTGGTATTAATTACATTCAGTGGGCTACCATCTCCACTATCCATTACCAAAGCTTTGTCACCATTCCAAACAAAACTCTATAGCTATTGAGCAATAATTCCCTATTCTTCCCTCTTTCTGGCCCCTGGAAACCTCTCGCTTACTTTTTGTCTCTATGACCTTGCTATTCTAGATATTTCATTTAAATGAAATCATGCAATATTTGTCCTTTTGTGCCTGGCTTATTTCACTTAACATAATGCCTTCAATGTTCATCCATGTTGTAGCATGTATCAGAACTTTGTTCCTTCTTATGGCCGAATAAGATTCCATTTTGTGTGTGTTCTGCATTTTGTCTATGCATTCATCTGTTGGAAGGACACTGGTTATTTCCAACTTTTGGCTGTTGTAAATAATGCTGCCATGAACACTAGTGGGCAAGTCTCTATATCAGTCCCTGCTTTCAATTCCTTATTGTATACCTAGAAGTGGGATTTCCAGGTAATGTGGTTATTCTGTGTTCAACGCTCAGAGGAATCATTGAACTGATTTCCACAGTGGCTGAATCTTTTTACATTCCCACCATTTCTCTCCAGTTTCTCCAAATCTTCACCAAATCCTTGCTGTTTTCCTGTTTTTTTAAATAATTGCCATCTTAGTGGGTGTGAAGTGGTATCTCATTGTGGTTTTGATTTACATTTCCCTAATGGTTAATGATGTTGAGCATCTTTTATATGTTTATTAGGCATTTACATATCTTATTTGGAGAAATGTCTATTCAAGTCCTTTTATCCATTTTTAAATTGAATTGTCCGTCTTTTTGCTGTGGTGTTATAGGAGTTCTTTACATACTCAATATTGAACTCTTATCAGATATATGAAACCACAGATTTTCTCTCCCATTCTGTAGGTTGTTTTTTTAATTTTCATTTTCTTAATTTTGTCCTTGGATATATAATCCTTCTGAGATATTTATATATATTGAGATAAAATAACATAACTTACTGAAAAGTGAAAAAAAGAGAAAGTCCTTTTAATCCTTACAACAATCCCATGAGATGGGTATTCTTATTATCCCCACTTAATGGATGGAGAAACTGAGGCATAGAGAAGTTAACTGACCTACCAAAGGTGATACAGCTAGTAAATGATGTAGTTGGCTATGATCCCAGGTACTCAGATTCTAGAGGCCATACATTTATCCCCTCAAGTGAAAAGAAGAGGCCTCGGTGTTGGTGATATCCTTTGAGCAACTGCACCAAGCAGTGCCCAAAGCCAGTCCTAACCAGGACTTTCCAAATATATGGGCCCATGAGCCCCTTATTGTTTAAGCCAGAAGGTGGGTTATCTTACCTTGGCAGTTGAAGGAATGCTAATACTTCAAATACATTTTCGCCCCTTGTTTTAGAGCCGGTTTTGTTTCTTGCTCTGAATTGTTATTTCTGTGTCATATTGCCATCTTTAACCAGGTTATTCAGGACATTTAGTATATGTCTGGTATCCAGTTAACATTATGTAGGCATTTGTTTTATGATTAAATTAATTCCTCCTACCATTCAGCACCTTCTCGTTTCCAACCCTCCTCCTTTACTTCTGTAGCCACCAAACTAATAATTTATGCCTGATTTTCCTTCTGGGTATGGTTTCTTTCTTAAGAAAGAAAGTTCTGGAGAATCAGAAGTTCTGGGAGAACAGAATTGATTTGTATGGTCTGAAGCAAGTCTTGGGTAGAATTTTACAGCACTTTGCAAACTTTACTGGAATTATTAGCCATGGAGAAAATCAAGTGTGACTACTATTGTAGCTTAGCCATATTTTAAAATCCTTGGATGAATATTTGTGGTCATCTCAAGGCATTGCCAACTGTGCTGGTCATTCTCCATCCCCTCCCCCATCTATTGACTGCCCTTTACAGGAGTTCTGTATCATGCAAACTCTCTCAACCTATGGTCTATGGTTGGGTTAGGCCAATGGAGGCATCAACAAGAGAACAGAGAGCTAGAGAACAGTTGAAGTATTTCTTATTCTGCTTTCCTGCCAGTTCTTGATATTGTGGTTCTGTTGGTAGCTTTAGCCCTCTGGACTACAGGTCTTGCCAGTCCACCTTCCTTCCATTGGTTGTGATCTCACTGTTTCCTTTCCCTGGTCTTAGGGAAGTTAGGTGTGCTAACAGCTTCCCACTATTGCTAGTCCATGGGTGCCTTGATGTGGCAGACTGTATTTCCCAAAATGGAAACCACAATATTTCCCATCCCTTATGCTCTTCCAAACCTTGCCACTCCCCCATCAAAAATGCAGCTTATGTCCCCTTTCTTGAAACTGGGTGGGCTTTCGTGTCTGGCTTGACAAATAGAATGCAGCGGAAGGGAGGTGATGTGACTTCTGAGGCTAGGTCATCAAAAGCGATAAACCTTTCTGCCTCTCTTTTGGGACTTGCACTTTTGGAGCCTTCAGCCACTGGTAAGAAGTCTGGCTACCCTGAAGCGGTCATAGTGGAGGGATGATGTAGGGAGACCACCTAAAGATACAGATGCCTGAGGAGCCCTGATTGTTCTAGACTTCAGCTGCTTGAGCTTCCCCAGTCCAGGGGCCAGAAAAGTGACTGGGCAACCTCCTGATGATTTTTGCTTCAGTCACTGTCTGACTAAAACTGTTTGAGAAGCCCTGAGAGAGAACCACTGTGCTAAGCCCATTCAATCTCCAGACTGTGAGGAAAACAATAATAAAGTAATTATTATTGTTTTATAACTCTAGTTCTTGGTATGGTTTGTTAGGTAGCTATAGATAACTGATACACTCACATCACTTGTTAATTCCTTTAACTCTACCCATATCTCTTCAAATCCCCAGTTGAGCATACCTTTAATTCCCTTGTGGGCCCCTGACTAACATGCAGAGAAATGGCATGATATAGCATTTTATACATTAGAACCAAAAGGACCACAGAAATCATACAGTGAGACACACCCTTTTACTTTATAGATGAGGAAACCGAAGACACAGATGAGTAAAAACCACACGAATTTTTTTTTTTCATTACATGGGCAGGCACCGGGAAGTAAACCCAGGTCTCCGGCATGGCAGGTAAGAACTCTGCCACTGAGTGATCGTTGCCCCCACATGAATTTTATATGTAAAGAACTGCTTCCCAGTGACACATCCAGTGACGGCTTATTAGTGAAAGAACAGGCAGACACCACACAAAAAAATGTCCAGAGATTTTCACCTGCCTAGAGCTTTGTGGTTGCTGATTCATCTTATGAATATATTTAACAACTTCAGTCACTTTATGTCTTTATCTAAACTTCTGAGATCCCAAGACCCATGACTCATGGGGTGTCAACAACCCCCTGCTATTTCTTTCTGCAAGGAATATGTGCTCTGCTTTGGTGCTGGCTCCAAGCTGAGCAGATCATTACTAATGAGGAAAGGCAGCTTCTCTTTGGAGAATGGCAGGAATGTCTCCTTGGCCATTGCCAGACAGTTTCTTTCATCCTTCCCTCTAACCTTAAAATTCAGCCACAGAAACTTGCCATTTGACTGCCCATGTCCTTTTTGAAGCCCAAGATACTATTGGAAATTTCTGTGTAATTCATTTAAAGCTGCAGCTAGGTAGGGGTGCATAGATACCAAACAAATATTCTTAGAAAAAGATTCTGTAATTTCCTTGTTCTCATTCATTTGGTTGTTCATGCTAGAATGTGATCATTTAGATTTAGATGTATATGTCTATACAAGTTTATACACATCTTCTCCACTGTTTAACCAATGATAAATAATATCAAGTTGTGTTTTACTCTTTTCAGTAATGCAATGACATCTTTAAAGGCATTTTCTAAAAAGATGATGTTTAAAAAAATTACTGAAATTTGGAGGAGTGATATTGGAATTTCAGATACTACATTAGGACTAGTAATCCAACTCAAGCTGCCATAAGAAGAAATTGAATGAAATAGTCTCATATATTTGAGAAGTCCAGTTGGGATGCATAGAGTACATCTGAATTGAGGCTCTTAAATAATGTCATCAGGAATGAGTCTCTTTCCATCTCTCAAGTCTCCTTTACTTTCATTGGCTTCAGTCTCAAGTAGGCTCTCAGGTCATGGAGGTAAAATGGCCATCAACAGCCCCAGAGTTAGCAATCCTAGTGGAAAGAATATATCTTTTTAAATTCTGCTCCCAGCACAAAACCCAAGGCTGTTTTCATTGGGCAACTGTGGCCATGGAGAAGAGCATCTTGATTAACCAATGTTGGGCAGTGAACCTACCTCTGAAACCTTAAGAACTGTGGTAGGTTGTGGTGGTTCCCAAGAGGAAAACTGGACCACTTTTACCAGAAGAAAGAGGAATGAATGCTGGGCAAACAAAAACAACCAATATCTAGTACAAATATCTTGGCAAGTTAGCATTACTCCTATGCTCCTTTGCATGGTGTGCAAGGCATTTCATGGCATGAACCCTGATGAGTAGCCACATCTGCAAAATGATTTCATTATTTAACAACAGATATGCTCTTTATCACCTCTGGGCAGTGGTGTCTTGGTAAATACTTACCAAATGACTCTTCAGGAATAAAGCCCCAATTCATAGTTTTGCCATTTTCTGAGGTGTAAATATTTCCATCATGACTGATTTCAAGCTATCAGTATGATGTCACTGAATGTGGAGGTGGGAAGAAAGCTGCCCAAGCAGCTTTCCTGAATCAGTATGAGCAGGATCCAGCAACACCAGTGTCTCTGGGTCTTCACACATTTTATTCTTTCTGCCCCCACAAACGCTTCCAGGCTAATTCCTACTGGTCATTATCCTGTGACCCAGCTGTTGCCACCTTGCCTAGGGGCAGCAGTCTCCTTCCTCTTCCCAAGGCCCCTGCATTTCCCTTGAATGCAGCACAACAGATATGCTGTTTACTCTTCAGTGTCTCCCATTAGGCCACCACCTCATGGCATCCATCATACTTTGCACATAGTAAGTACTCAAAAGTGCTTATTAATGTACAAATAATGAATTAATGAATGCACTTCTTGTGTCTCATGAAATTTCTTTATGTGGGCAGCTATCTACCTGGTCTGAGGCCAGGCAGAACATATTTACTAAAGATGTAAACAAATGGCTTTCCAAAGGCTAGGCAAGTTGCTGGCTCATTCCCACTTCATTAAGATATTTGTGCCCAAGAGATCAATAATTCACTTCTAGGTCCCCAGTCCCGCATTTGTTTTCACTGCCCATGAAGCCCAGGGGAGGCATTCATTAGTGAATGAGAATCTCGTGCAAGGGTGGAAGATGTCTGTGCTAGTTGAGTGCACTGCTTGTTTTTGTTTGTGAGAAATGCTCAGCAAAGGGACAATAAAGCCATCAGGGTGATGTTTGTGTACATGCATCTGTTAGCATGTGCATTTATGTGCACAGTACAAGTATTTACACATGTGTGCATGTGGGGGATGTGTGTGTGTGTGTATGTGTAGAGTGTGTGTATGCCTGTGTCTCACTGGAATGGCAGGGGATGCTGGGGTGGTAGTGGGAGGGAGAGAATGAGGAGGAGGACCACTCAGGAAGCAAATTTGAAGAATACCGATTCATTCCCAACATATTTCCTGAGTTTAGAAAGACTGAACATTCCATAACAAATCTAGGACAGTAGGGTGTAGGATTCTTCGTTTTTAACAAGCATCCCCAGACAATTCTAATGCAGAAGTCCTTGAACCACTCTTTGAAAAACACTCTAGAGCAGCAGCCCATTAAAGAAGGAAGGTTAGAGGATTCAGGAACATATGGTTTCTTCTGACTTAAGCTAGCTTTCTCCCAGGGGACCTGTATTCTAATTAGAACAACAAAGTCCCTATTCCATTTGTTATTGACCAATCAACAGGTAATTTCATTCAATTTAATTGATTGCTACTTATCTTATTCAAGGACATCCTAAGACATGGTGTTTTTTTCTAAAAGAGTGGAAGATTTAATTGAAGAAAAACACCTACATATGCATGAAACTGGAAACGGTTCAATTGCAATACAAAGTAAACAGGATAATTATCTAATATCTCTGGTTATTGAGTAGTTTTTCTTGGTCACTTTCCAAAGTATTCCCAATATCTCTAATTCTCTTGTGTCAGTGTATCTTCAAAGTCACTTTTTAATGGAATAGTTGATCATTTTAATGATCATTGAGATGTGGTTTCTCCCCTGTTAGGTTTCTTCAGTTTTTCCAATCTGAAATGTTGTTTTCTCTTGTTATCCATTTTTATTCGGGTTGACCGTGACTCATGCTGCTGGGCAATTTTAAGAGCATTTGGTTGAGGGTCATGGCAATAACCAGCCCCACCTCCTTCCTGTGACAATTTGACAGAGCTCTTGGTACTGCCCCGTGTTCCATGAACCAAGAAAGGAATCTTATTCCAATCAGAAGCCACCTGGACAGATACAATCCAGCATCCTAATTCTCAGATGATGCTTTTCATTGAGCTTGCTACCCTCAAGAAAGCTTCCTTTTCTCCTTAAGCCCTGAATTTGAGACCTAATTAAGTAGCACGATCTATAAAAGCTCACACAGATTCATCTTTGGAAAACTTCCTGATGATTTTCTACTTCATCTTCCTTGGTTCCAGGTCATTCTAAATGATTGTTTTCTATTTTGGACAATAGAATGGTTGATAGTCCAGAAAATGATGTTTGTCTTTGGTGATAAAAACGGAAAATGTCTTTATAATAGTAAAGATCTCCAGATCAGCAAGGGCTTTTCAAACTTAGTTTGTTACTATAGGAAATTACTATTTATCTGGAATGTAAATTTGGGGACCTAAACAAAACAAAATACATTTAGAGAAAAGTAACCAGGATGGGGAAGACACAGGAAATCCTTGGCCCCAAATAGGCAAGGCTCAGGTGGGCTGCCTTGAAACATAGCATGAGCAGCCTATATGGCTCCAAGAAATGAAATGAGGTATAATGGTGGAAAGAATGGAGACATTGATTTTAGTGTACTAGATAAGGAATCATTTCCTTACAAAGAAAGGCATTCAAAGAATAAGTTTCTTAAGAGGGTTATTAGTTTTCTATTGCTGATATAACTACCAAAATTTAGCAGCTTAAGACAATACTCATTTATTATCTCACAGTTTTGTAGGTCAGAAGTCTAGGTACAGTGTGGTTTAGCTAGGTCCTCTGCTTAGAGACTTACAAGGCTGAAATCGAGGTGTCCGTAGGCTGAGCTCCATTCTGGAGGCTCTGAGGATGAATCTACTTTCAAGCTCATTCAAATTGTTGGCTAAATTCATTTCCAAGAGGTTGTAGGACTGAGGTCACCCATTTCCTTGCTGGTTATCAGCCAGGGGCTGGTCTATTCTCCTAGAGGTTATATGCATTGCTTCTCAAGCTTTCTGTGTTTACCACTCCATTTAAGTAATAGCGAGGTGAGTCCCACATATGCTTTAAATCTCTCTAACATCCTCTTCTGCTACATCTCCCTGACTTACTTTTTCATCTTCTGCTGCTGCTTTTAAGGACCCTTCGATTGCACTGGGCACACTGGGTAACCCAGGATAATACCCCTATTTTTAAGGTCAGCTGATTAGCCACCATGTATTTGCAAAGTCCTTTCACAGAGTACCTACATTAGAGTTTGACCTAACAACTAGGGGATGGGAATCTTGGAGGAGAGCTTTAGAATTCTGCCTACCACAGAAGGTAATGAGTTCCCTGTCCTTGAGGAAAAAAAAAACTAATGCTGAAGAGAAGGCACTGACTGTAACAGAAGAGAGTTAGTGCTGTAACTACTCTAACTAGGGCAGGACTATATTGGGAAATGTAGGGAGCTTTCAGTAGTCACAATGACTGGCAGGTACTATTGGTATTTCGGTGTGAGTGGGCCAGGGATAGCAAATGTCCTGCAATATGTGGTCCTGCACAGTCCTGCACAGTGAAGAACTATTCTTCCCAAACTGCTAATAGAGCCCTCACTGAGATACATCAAGCTAGATGGAGTAGATGTGTGGATCAACACAATGTTGAGTCCATACCTCAAGCAATCAGCATTGAATGCTAATCTGTGCAGCCTCACAAAAGCCCAGATGCCAGTGTACCTTCTTCCTATCATTCTCCCTTTGATAAAATATAGGAAAAGGAGGAACATGATGTAGCTGTCAGGATAACCAAGCCCAGTCAGATCCCCTCACCAGTTCTGGATGCTTTGGAGAAGCTGAAAGGCAAATTCATGACCTCTGCACCTAGCGGGCTGGTGCCAGGGTGGTGCAGCACAGACCTGGCTCTCTGATTGAAGGCTGGCAGCTGTAGAGTCCAGGCATCACTCTGCCTGTCATCTGTTGTGTTGCTTTCTGCTGTTTTTGCAATTTTTACACAGTTAAACGGCTTCTGTGGCTGGTTCTTAAAGGGCTTTGGAGGACATGCTTTGTTAGGTGGATGCTGTGTGGAGGAAAGTCCTGGAGGTTAGTGCCTGCCATGATGGTGGCAACTGCAGTGACAACAGAGAAAAAGTGTCATGTTGGGTAGAACCTCCTAGCATGCTCCATCCTGTAGAGCAAACAGGCTGGTGCAAATTAAAAAAGGGTAGGTAAGATGAGGCAGGTGCCTGGGAAGAAAGGGTAGAAAAGGGAAGCAGGGAAGAGACCAAGGTCGAAGACTTTCTGTTGTTCGTGCAAGGAGAATCTGAAATTGGTCAAAAGGCAACACGAGGAAATGATTGCATAATCCTCTGACACCCAATGAACTATGAGTAAGTCTGAGTCCTTTTTGGAGCTGGACTGAGCCTAAACACTTTCCAGCTAATATAGATAGAATGGCAGCATGACATTAGAAAATACAGGAAGCCTTGTGTGATTTGCATGTGTGTGTCCTGGGACATTTCTTTCTCCTTTTCAGTTGTACCATGCTGTTATTTTCTGGTGCTTCCTGACTTTTAAATGCTGGAGAGTCCTCGGGCTCAATTTTGAGTCCTCTCTTCATCTCTATGTACAATTATTTCCTTGGTAATCTGATCCCAACTCAAAAACTTCAAATGTTATCTGTATAACAAAAACTCCCACTTTGATATATCTCGTCCAGATCTTTCCTTTGAATTCAAGTTTTGTATATTCCATTCCATACACTTAAAATTTCCACTTGCATATCCAATAAACATCTCAAACTTAGCATACTTAAAACCATCACTTGCTCTTCCCCACAAAATTTGCTTCTACCCCAGTCTTCCTTATCTCTTTACATGACTGTTTTCATTTCCCAGCTGCTAAAATAAATACCATACAATGGGTTGTCTTAATGAAAGGAATTTATTGGCTCATGGTGTCAGAGGCTAGAAGGCTTGCCTCTTCCCAGAGTCAGTATCTTCTGCATAGCCAGCAATCTTTGAGGTTCCTTGGCTTTCTGTCACATGGTGGCATCTTTTCCTTTCTCCTACAGGTTCTGTTTACTTCCAGTGTCTTGCTGCTCCCTTTGGCTTCTCTCTTTCTGTGTTTCTAAATTTCATTCTGTTTATAAAGCACTCCAATAATCTGTATTAAAGTCCAATCTGATTCAGTTAGGCCACATCCTAACAGAAATAACATCTTAGAGAGATCCTATTTACAGTGGGTCCACATCTATAGGACCAGCGGTTGGACCTGATAAAGCCTTTTGTGGAGGACATGATTCAATCCCAACAATGACACTCTATTCTTTCATGGTTAGATTATTTAGATGGCAAGATCATGGATTTTGAATCAATAATGTATATGAGGCTTTGGGGTGGGGATTGGGAGGGAGAAAGTACCTTTTGCAATAGGAGGGATATCACTGAGGGCCAAAGAACAGACTATGACAGCCAGCTTCCAGATGGCCACCAATGAGTCCCACCTCTTAGTACTCTTGCCCTTGTTTGTCCCTTCCTACACTGAATATGGCTATCTGTGTAACTAATAGGAAATTGCAGAAGTAACAGTGTGTGCCACTAAGGCTATGTTGTACGAGACATTGCAGCCCCCAGCTTGCTATCTTTTGGATCACTTACTCTGGGTGAGGCTGCACAAATAATCCTGTGGAGACATACATGTGACAAGGAACTGACGTCCTTGCCAACAGCTGACACCAACTAGCCAGCCATGTGAGTGAGACATCTTGGAAGCAGATCCCCCCAACCTGACTCCAGCCTTGAGATAACTGCAGTCCTGGCTAACATCTGCATTGAACCTTCCAGTTAAGCCACTCCTGAATTCCTGACTCCTGGTTTGAAACTGTCTGTACCCCCAGAAAAGCCATGTTCTTTAATCCTTACTCAATATTCATGGTGGGGTCTTTTTTATTGTTTCCATGGAGATGTGACCCACCCAATTGTGGGTGGTAACTTTTGCTTAGATGGTTTCCATGGAGATGTGTCTCAACCCAATCAAGGTGGGGTTGTTTACTGGAGCCATTTAAGAGGGAATTGGAAAAATCTTCAGTGCTGACAGAGTCCATGCAGCTACAACTTTTGGAGAGGAAGAAAGAAAATGCCCCCAGGGAAGATGCTTGAAATGAGAAGCCAGAGACCCCAGTAGGTGCCAGCCACATGCCTTCCCAGCAGACAGAGATGTTCCAGACCCATCAGCCTTTCTTGAATCAAGGTATCTTTTTCTGGATGTCTTAGTTTGGATGCCTTTATAGTCTCAAAACTGTAAACTTGCAGCTTATTAAATTCTCTTTCTAAAAGGCTGTTCCAGTTCTGGTATATTGCATTCTGGCAGCTTACCAACTAATACAGATTTTGGTACCAGAAAAGTGGGGTGCTGTGGTTTGCAAATATCAAACATGTTGGAATGGCTTTTTAAATGGATAAGGGGAATATTTTGGAAGAGTTATGAGGATCTTGATAGAGAAAGCCTAGAATGCTTTGAAGAGACTGTTGTTAGAAATGTGAAATCAAAAACCTCCAATGAGGCTTTAGACAGAAATGATGCATGTGTTATTGCAAAATGGAAGGAAGGCAATCCTTGTTTTAAAGTGGCAAAGAATCTGGCAAAATTGATACTGGAAGGCAGATTTTTTTTTTTTTTTACATGGGCAGGCACCAGGAATCGAACCCAGGTCCTCTGGCATGGCAGGCAAGTATTCTTGCCTGCTGAGCCACCGTGGCCTGCCCTGGAAGGCAGATTTTAAAGACCATGAACTTGGATATTGAGCATAAAAGATTTCCAAATTAAATGTGGGAAGTGCAGCCTGGTATCTCCTTGCAGCCTATAGTATAATGTAAGAGGAAGTAGATAAGTTGAAAACTGAACTCTAGGTACAAAGAAACCAGAAATTGATGGTCTGGAAAATTCTGGGTTTCCAGAAAGGGAGACCCTAGAGAATAGTGCCCCATTTGAGGATTTAACCTAACATGGAAAAGTCAGCCATTTGAGAAAATGTGAGGATTGGAGATGGATTTGTGGAAAGTCCTATTGTCTGATAGTTATGATCCCAGCATAATGCATAGGAAATCAACAAGAGTGGGATCTGTATAAATGGAACCACTGCTGGTCTGGAACAAAAGGGACAAATTGAAGGAAAAGCAACTTCAAAGGCAGAACCATGGGAGCCAAGAAACCTGGGGCCAGGACAGTGGACCCACCCATGTACTTGATTAGGGTGAGTTTGCCCAGAAGGCAGAGGGCAGGAGTTTCAGGAGCACATTGCTTGGGGATTGGGGAGAGCCTTGTTGCCACCACAACACCAGTGAGGGTGTTGAGCATGTGCTCTGGAGACAGCAGAGAGACCAGGGTTGCCCCATGCTTGGAGAGGATGGAGCCAAGAAAAAGGTGTCTCCCCAGTGTTCTTCAAAGTTGCAATTCTCACAACAGCATTTGGTGAGAGCAAAGCAGCATTTGGAGTAAAGGTCCTTGGAAAGGGTGGGACTGTCGCTTTCTAAAGCCCCAAGGATAAATGACTGTGATAGTTAGGTTCTGGTGTCAGCTTGACCAAGTGATTATGCTCAGTTGTCTGGTCAGGCAAGCACTGGCCTGACCATTGCTGCAAGGATATTTTGTGACCAGTTGATAAACCAGAAGGCTGGTGTATTAAATAATCAGTCCATTGATTGTGTCTGTGGCTGATTACATCTGTGATCAACTAAGGCATGTCTCCATTAGTGAGATAACCTAATCAGTTGAAGGCTTTTAAGGAAAGAGACTTTTTCACTGCTTCTTCTGTCAGTGAGACTCTCCTGTGGAGTTTGTCCAGATCTGTCATTGGAGCTGCCAGCTTCACAGCCTGCCCTACAGATTTTGGACTCTTCCATTCCCATGGTTGTGTGTGACACCTTTATAAATCTCATATTTATAGATCTCTTTGGTTGGTTCTGTTTCTCTAGAGAACATAATGACCCTCAGACTTTGAAATCTAGTGGGGTTTGTTGTGCAAGTTTTTGGAACTGTTTGGTTCTGGTGACTCCTGTGTTCATTCCAAGTTTTCCCTATGGAAATGGAAATATGTATCCTATGGCTGTTTTACAGGTCCAGAGCCAGAGGATAATTTTGCCTTAAGACAGACTATGCCTGTAGCTGTCTTTGCTGAGATTTTGTACTGTTCCTGATTTGAAATGCATTTGTATCTTTACTGTAAGGGTTTAAGGCTTTGTAATACTGTGATAGAATGAATGTATTTTGCATTTAGAAAGAACATGCCGTTTGGGGGTCCAAAGGATGGAATGTGCTGGTTTAAAACTGTCGTGTACCCTTAGAAAAGCCATGTTCTTTAATCCTCATTCAATATTGATGGGTGGGATTTTTTTTATCATTTCATGAAGATGTGACCTGCCCAGTTGTGGGAAATCATCTAATTTTGATGAGATGGTTTCCATGGAGATGTGTCTCCACCCAATCAAGGTGGGGTTGCTTACTGGAGCTGTTTAAGAGGGAATCAGTTTGGAAAAACCTTCAGTGCTGACAGGGCCCACATAGCCAGAGACTTTTGGAGATGAAGAAACAAAATGCCCCTAGGGAAGATGTTTGAAATGAGAATCCAGAGACCCCAGTAGATGCTAGCCACATGCCTTCCCAGCTGACAGAGTTGTTCCAGACCAATTGGTCTTTCTTGAACCAAGGTATTTTTTTCTGGATGTCTTTGTTTGGACATTTTTATAGCCTCAGAAGTGTAAATTTGCAACTTAATAAATTCCCTTATTAAAAGCTGTTCTGTTTTAGGTATATTGAATTTTGGCAGCATTAACAAACTAAAATACTGATCCACTGAAATTGTGTGAGATAATTGTTTATTGTTGTTTTAAGTTGCTCAGTTTAGGGGTAATTTATAATATAAAAACAGATAACTAATATTCATGGCTTTATCTTTAATATCACTTTTTCTCACATTCCACATCTAACCCACCATCAAATCTTGTTGGCTCTACTATAAAATATATTCAGAATCTTACAATTTCCCCCCATTTCCACTGCCACCACCTGACTTCAGCTACCTTCATCTCTCACATGAATTTTGACAACAGTCTCCTTACTGGTCTCCCTGCATCCACTTTTCCCCAACCTCATTTTGTTCTTAAAAGAACATCCATTTATTTGGAATGGAAAGGGGCCCTGGATAACAAAAAACATACTAAAAATGAAGAATAAAGTGGAAGGACTTACACTTCCTGATTTTAAAGCTTATAAAGCCACAGTAGTCTAAACAGCATGGTATTGGCACAAAGATAGACATATTGATCAATGAAATAGAATTTGAGAATCTGGAAATAGAACCCCAGACCTATGGTCAATTGATCTTTGACAAGGCCTTCAAATCCATTAAACTAGTAGAGAATAGTCTTTTTAATAAATGGGGCTGGGACAACTGGATATCCATAGCAAAAGGAATGAAAGAGGACCCCTACTCACACCCTATATAGAAATTAACTTAAAGTGGATCAATTATCTAAATATAAGAGCCAGTACCACAGAACTTCTAGAAGAAAATATAGGGAAACATCTCCAAGACCTAGTAATGGGAGGTAGCATCTTAGACCGTAAACCCAAAGTACATGCAATGAAAGAAAAAAACAGATAAATGAAAACTTCTCAAAATCAAATGCTTCTGTGCCTCAAAGGACTTTGTCAAAATGTGAAAAGGAAGCAAACTCATTGGGCGAGAATATTTAAAAACCATACATCTGATAAGGGTTTGATATCCAGTATATATACAGAAATCACACATCTACAACAAAAGAATAAAAGCCCAATTATAGGGTGCATAGGTGGTTCAGTGGTAGAATGCTCGCCTTTCATGCAGGAGATCCAGGGTCAATTCCCAGACCATGCACCTCCCCCCACCACCGAAAAAAAGCCCAATTATAAAATGGGCAAAGGACATTATCTTAATCAGGATTCTTTAGAGAAACAGAACCAACAGGAGATATCTGTAAATCAAGATTTATAAAGGTGTCTTATGCAACCATGGGAATGCAGGTGTTCAAGATTCATAGGTCAGGCTGTGAAGTTGGTAACTTCAGTAAAGGGTCTCAACAAACTCCACTGGAGAGGCCAGCTCTGAAAGTCAACATCGTCACAAAAAACAACTGTTAAAAAGCTGAAAAAGAGATCAGCCTTCAATTAGAGATAAGAATGAAGCTGATCTGGTTGGGACTAAGGTAAATCAGATACAATACAGGATGACATTGCCTATATTTTAGACCTTCACCTACTGTACAAGACCAAAGAAAGAGAGGTTTATTTTGAAACAAACCTAAATTTTCTGTAACACACAATCTAACCTGTCTGGCTCATACAGTTAAGGAACCTAAACACACAGAACACATAGAACATAGAGTTAGGAACAAGGTCTTGCAATTCTATATAGCTTAATGTCATACCAGGACACATTCCAGAGTATGTTGGGCAGATAATTTAAAAGTATTTGCAAAGTCCCTTGAGGGACCGGAGAAAATATATGGAAGCCATTGAACTTTCCCACCTGGGGAATCCCTGATACTCTCTCAAACATTAGGGACTTCCAAGTTAATAGGCCAAGCCTTGATCTTGAGTCTTGCTCTTATGAAACTTACTTCTGTAATGGGGAAGCTAAGCCAACTTATAATTATGCCAAAGAGTTTCTTCCAGAGAACCTCTTTTGTTGCTCAGATGTGGCCTCTCTCTCTCTCTATGCCAACTCTGCAAGTAAAATTATTACCCTCCCCCACAATGTGGGACATGATGTACAGGCGTATTAATCTCCCTGGCAATGTGGGACATGACTCCCGAGGATGAGCCTAGCCCTGGCACAATGGGATTGACAATGCCTACCTGACCAAAATGGGGAAAACAAATTGAACGAAATGAGGTATCAGTGGCTAAGAGATTTCAAATAGAGTCAGGAGGCTATTCTGGAGGTTACTTTTCTGCAAGCTTCAGCTAGATAATGCTAATTACCATGGTTGCCAATTCCCAACAAACAGTATTCCTAGAAACCCTAAAGAATACCCAGGGCTCTACCTGAGAATCTATAAAGTTTCACTCACTAAGTTTCTTTTTCAGAAACCTAAAACCTCCAGATGATTCCTAGGCCAGATAAGCTCTGAAACTCAGAGTTACCAGTCTCTTCAAGAGCATCAACCAGTTGCATCCCCTTACTCAATCACATCAACACCTGTTTTCAACAGGAAGAAGTTAGAATGACCATTGCCCAAATATCCCCAAAGAGTGGGAGATGAATCAAAGGAGACAGATGAGTTGTATCAGAGAAGATAGGATTTAACAAATGAGTATGACTACTGAATCATTATATTGATATTTTAGTCTCTGGTGTCTTAGAGTAGCTAGAAGGAAACATCTGAAATGGTGGAACTATAACCCATACCATACTTTGAATTTTTTTCTAAAATTATTTGTTAAAATGTACTTTGAAATTTATTGCTTTTTTTCTAAATATGTTATGTTCTAGTTTGCTAGCTGCCAGAATGCAACACACCAGAGATGGATTGGCTTTCAATAAAAGGGGATTTATTTCATTAAAGATGTATAGTTCTTCAGAGGAAGGGCAGCTAACTTTCAACTGAGATTCTTTCTTATACAAGAAGGCACAGGGTGATCTCTGCTGGCCTTCTCTCCAGGCCTCTGGGTTCCAACAATTTTCCCTGGGGTAATTTCTTTCTTCATCTTCATGGGCCTGGGCTGAGCCACAAATGCTGAGATGAAGTATGCTGAGCTGCTTTGGCTGTGCTACATTGAGCTCTCGCATTTAAGCACCAGCCAATTAAATCAAACATCATTCATTGCAGCAGACACGCCTCCTAGCTGCTGACTGCAGATGTAAACAGCAACAGATGAGGTTACCATGCCATTAGCTCATGTCCACAGCAATAGAACTAGGCATCTTCACCTAGCCAAGTTGACACCTGAATCTAAGTACCACATGTCCACCTCTTGTCAACTTGGCAACTACACGTATCACCTTAAACAATATTAAAGTGCAAAAAATTCTCTTCCAGCTGTGGACCTATGAATCTCCAAACAAGTTGTCTGGTGCCAATGCAAAGGAGGGACAGTCACAGGATCCATAGGGAGAAATTGGAAGGAAAACCTGCAGGGCAAACGCCTTTGGATCTCAAAGTCTAAAAGTCATTTATCTTTCAGCTTAGAAAGTGGCAGCCCACCCATTCCAAGGGCCTATGCAGTGGCCTGCCACTTTCTGAATCAACCTCAGGGGACATTAAGGAGACCACCTTTTTCTCGGCTCCACCCTCTCCAGGCATTGGGGCCACACCTGCGCTCTCTGCCATTTCTGGGGCACATGCTCAACCCCTCCATGTGGTGGCAGCCAGGCTCTCCACAGTCCCCAAGGAGCATGCTACACATTTTCCAAGGCCCGAGGTGGCACAACTCTTCCACTGCAACGAGTTGGGGGACTCATCCTCTGCCCTCATGGCAAACTCTCCATGTATATGGGTGGGTCCACTCTCCTGGCCAAGGTTTCTTGGCTTCAGACCTGAGCTTCCATGGTTCTTATTCTGCAAACTCCAATTTGTCCCTTTTGTGTCTCCCTTTGTCCAGATTGGCAGTGATTGTGTTTACACCAACAGTCTCTTCAAGCACTCCAGGACTTCTCCATCATTCTCGTCACAGTTCCTTCAAAATCTTCCCCTTATCCATCAAAAAAACTGGTCCAACATGGCTGGTATTTGCAAACTGTAGTAGCACTCTACTCTCTGTTACCAAAATCTGTTCTAGTTTGCTAGCTGCCAGAATGCAACACACCAGAGATGGATTGGCTTTTAATAAAAGGGGATTTATTTCGTTAAAAATGTTTAGTTCTTCAGAGGAAGGGAAGCTAACTTTCAACTGAGGTTCTTTCTTATATGGGAAGGCACAGGATGATCTCTGCTGGCCTTCTCTCCAGGCCTCTGGGCTCCACAACTTTCCCTGGGGTGATTTCTTTCTTCATCTTCAAGGGCCTGGGCTGAGCCATGAGTGCTGAGTTGAGGTATGCTGAGCTACTTTGGCTGTGCTATGTTGAGCTCTCTCATTTAAGCACCAGCCAATTAAATCAAACATCATTCAGCAGCAGGCACGCCTCCTAGCTGACTGAAGATGTAATCATCAACAGATGAGCTTCACATGCCATTGGCTCATATCCACAGCAATAAAACTAGGCATCTTCACCTAGCCAAGTTGACACCTGAATCTGACTACCACATGTTATATTTCACAGTAAAAAAAAATATTAAAATATACTACAAGTGACTACCATAAAAAGGAGCATCGAAGATTCTTGTAAGACAGTAGTTAGATCATGATTCTTCCTTCTCAAAACCCTGCAATCTTTACTTATTTCAGTCACATAAAAGCCAAAATCCTTTCAGTGGCTCCACATGCTATTTCCTTCCCTTTACTACTCTCATCTCATTTCTTCACTCCACATTGACCATACTTGCCTTTTGGACTCTATTTCAATTTGTAACATCTCCATGCCCTACAGCCTTAGCACTTACCACCATCTGATGAATTCTTTAGGGCCTGGCCATTTCTGCCAAACCCAGGACTACTCTGATGGGCATTCTTACTGTAGAGTTCCCACTGGATTGACAGAGACTTTGTCAGATCTGCAGCCTTTCCTTGCCCAAACTTGCTGCCTCTTAATTTAATCTATTATGGGTATTAGACCCCTATAATATTTTCTTTTCATTTTTGAACAGTTTATTCACACATCATACAATCCAAACTAAGTAAAAAACTAATGGGTCCCTGTATACTCCTATAGCCATGACTTCATCACCACAATCTACATGAGGACATTTCCATTTCTTCCACAAAGCAACCCATACCCCTACCCCATACCCTCCACTTACTGACATTTAGCTTTGGCTAATTGCCTTTGTTATATTCAGTGGGAGCATAACTGAACATATTACAATATTACTGCTAATTGTAAATCCCAGTAAGCATTGATGGTATTTTTTCCCCATATATCAACCCATTTTCAACACCTTGTAATGTTGACATTAATTTGTTCTCCCTATGGAAATACATTCTTATATTTATACATTCACTCACCATCATTGTTCACTCTAGGAAACGCTAAATTATGCTATCACAATCTTATCCTCTATCTTTCCTTCTGGTGTCATACATGCCCTCAGCCCTCCTCTTTCAACCATTCTCACACTCAGCTTCATTCAGTGTACTTACAATATTGTGCTACCATCAGATAGTATTGTGCTATCCATTTGTGGGTCTTTATAATCAGTCCTGTTGAACATTCTTCAACATCAAATGCTCAAAATGTATACTCTTTTTGTCTCCTGATAACCTGTGTTCTTAACTTTAACTCTCCAAGTTCACTCATTAATGTTAGTTAATGTTAGTTCATGTTAATGAGACCATACACTATATGTCCTTTTGGTTCTGGCTAATTTCACTCAGCATAAAGTCTTCAAGCTTCATCCATGTTCTAACATGCTTCATGACTTTATTGAGTCTTACAGTTGCATAATATTCTATTATATGTATATGCCACAGTTTGTTTAGCCATTGTCCACTGATGAATATTTGGCCTGTTCCCATCTTTTGGTAATCATTAATAATTCTGCCATAAACATAGGTGTGCAAATGTCTGTAGTGTCCTTGACTTCAGTTCCTCTGAATAAATACTTAGTAATGGGATTGCTAAACAATTCTACACTTAGCCTCCTGAGGAACTGCCACACTTCTTTCCAGAGTGGTTTCACCATTTTACATTCCCACCAACAGTGAATGAGTGTGCCTCTTTCTCCACATCCTCTCCAGCATTTGTCATTTTCTGTTTTTTTTGATAAAGGCCATAAGGTGTGAGAAGGTATCTCATTGTGGTTTTGCTTTGCATTTCACTAATAGGCAGTGATATTAAGCATCTTTTCAAATATTTTTGAGCCATTTGTATTTCCTCTTCAGAAAAATGTCTGTCCAAATCTTTTTTTTTTTTTTTAATTTGCATATGGGCAGGAGGCACCAGGGATCGAACTCCAGACCTCCAGCACTGCAGGTCAGAGCTCCACCCACTGAGCCACGGCAGCCGCCCCTGTCCAAATCTTTTGTGCTTTTTTATTTGGGTTGTTTGTTTTTTATTGTTGAGTTATAGAATGTCTTTATATATTTTGGATATTAAACCTTTATCTGATATGTGGTTTCCAAATATTGTTCCCCATTGCATAGGCATCCTTTTGACTTTCCTGTAAATGTGCTTTGATGTACAAAAGTGGTCAATTTTGAAGAGATCCCATTTATCTAGTTCTTTATTCATTCTTCACGCTTTGGTATAAGGTCTGGGAAACCACTGCTGATCACAAGGTCCTTAAGATACTCCCTGCATTTTCTTCTAAATGCATTATGGTCTTAGCTCTAATGTTTAAGTCTTTGATCCATTTTCAGTTAATATTTGTATAAGGTATGAGATAGGGTTCCTCTTTCACTCTTTTGGATATGGATATCCTATTTTCCAAGCACCATTTATTGAAGAATCTGTAACTTGACCACCTTATAAAAGATCAATTGGCCCTAGATGTGAGGGTCTACATTTGAACACTCAGTTTACCTTTTACTAGTCGGTACACATTTCTTTATGCTTGCCCTATGCTGTTTTGGCCACTGTAGCTTTGTAATATGCTTTAGCCATTTTAGTGCAAGACCTTCCACCTCATTTTTCTTTCTCAAGATATTTTTTTAGCTATTTGTGGCTCCCTACTCTTCCAAACAAATTTGATTATTGGTTTTTCTAATTCTGTAAAGTAAGTCGTTGGGATTTTAATTGGAATCTGAAAATCAGTTTGGGCAGAATTGACATCTCAACTGTATTTCATCTTCCAATCCATGAACATGGCATGTCCTTCCATTTATTTAGGTATTCCTTAATTTCTTTTAGCAAAGTATTGTAGTTTTCTGTGTATAGGTCTTTTATGTCCTTGGTTAAATTTATTCGTTGATATTTCATACTTTTTGGTTACTATTGTAAATGGAAGTTTTTTCTTGATTTCCTCCTTAGATTGTTTATTGCTGCTGAATAGAAATACTCCTGATTTTTGCATGCTGATCTTGTATCCTGCCACTTTGCTGTACTCATTTATTAGCTCTAGTAGCTTCACTGAAGATTTTTCAGTATTTTCTACATAGAGGATAACATCATCTGCAAATAGTGAAAGCTTTACTTCTTCCTTTCTAATTGGATGCATTTTATTTCTTTCCCTTTCCTAATTGTTCTAGCTAGAACTTGCTGCACAATGTTGAATAACAATGGTGACAATGGGCATCCTTGACTTGTTCCTGATCTTTGAGTACGATGTTAGCTATGGGTTTTTCATATATTCCCTTTATCATGTTGAGGACGTTTCGTTCTATTCCTATCCTTTGAAATGTTTTCACCAAGAAAGGGTGCTGAATTTGTCAAATATCTTTCCTGCATCAATTGAGATTATCATGTGGTTTTTCCTCATGATTTATTGGTGTGATGCATTACATTGATTGATTTTCTTGTGTTGAACCACCCTTGCACACCCTGTAATAAAACCTACTTGTACACCCCAATAATCTTTTGCATTCTTAACTCCATCTCAGTGTCCACTTCCCAGAGGGATATAACTAACATGAGTACAGTTGTAATTACTTTACACATATTAACTCATTTTAATGCTTGCCTTTTCCCCCCTCCAGTTCCTACTTACAAAGTTTTGAAAAATTGTTAGACTGTAAAATCCCAACAGTATGGAAAACAACTAAGTTTCCTTAGTCCTCACTCCTACCGGCCACATGCTTATTAACCTTAAATCCTGCCTAAATTCCCCTCATTTTCACTTTTGGAAAGAAAATAAACCTTTATTAGACCCTTTTGCCCCCTCTCATTTTCTCTGTCTTTTCATTGCTACACTTCCTAAATGAGTGGTCTCTATTTTCTCCCTCTGCACTAAAGTGAAGTACTTGGCAATATGACTTCTCATGGTCATAGAAATAGCTTTCTTGGAACCATCTGCAGTTATTGAGAGGGGGCACCCTCAATAACCCCCTGCTTGGAATTCTGACCTCTGTTGGTTAGTGACCCATGACATCTTTCCCTTCTTCCGTGTCTATCTATTTCTTCTAGATTTTCTTTGCATTCTCTTCTTCTACTCTCTGTCCCCAAAGGCACTGTCCTTGTCCTCTACCTTTCTGTCTCTGTATACCTTCCTCCAGAGAACTCATTCATTCTCACGGCTTCAGTTATCACCTTCAGACATGTCATGGTATTGCCATCTCTTCAATGCTTTGTTACCACTTCAGAAGAAATGCCACAAAGGAAAGCTTAACATGGAAGCCACAAGCCATAAAGGTAGATACTGACAAATTTGACAACCTGAAAGTTAAATCACCTGCCTGAAAACATAACAATAAACAAAGAAAATATCAAAAAGAAAACAATCAACAAACCAAAAGTTAAATGAATCATAATTGCAAAAAAAATTATAATTCATATGGCAATGGACTAATTTTCTTGCTATACAGATGACTCTTCAAATTGGTAAAACAAAACAAAACAAAACAAAACAAAACAAAGCAACATGACCTAGTAAGAAAAAAATGGGGAAAAGATCCGAACAGAAAATATACAAGGTTAAAAAAAAGCAAGTGGGTGCTGGGACAACTGGATATCAATAAGCAAAAGAATGAATTTGGACACCTACCTCATGCTATATACAAAATTTAATTACACAAATGGCTCAAGGACCTAAATGTAAGTTGTAACTATAAAACTATAGATGTAGATCTTTGTGACCTCTGATTAGGCAAGTTTCTTAGATAGGAAAAAAAAGGAGCAAGCAAAGAAAAGATAAATTGGAATTCATCAAAATTAGAAACTCTTTTGTGGGAAAAGAAAACTATCAAGAAAGTAAAGAGACAATCCACTGAATTGGAGAAAATATTTGCAAACCTTAAATCTGATAACAGTCTAATATTCAGAACAAATAAAGAACTCTTACAACTCAACAATAAAAAGACAAATAATCTAACTTAAAAATGGGTAAAGGATACTGTTTCAAACATTAAGGACACCCAAATCAATAGGCCAAGCCCTTGATCTTGAGGCTTGCTCTTGTGAAGCTTATGTATTTAGCAGAAAATCTTGGCCTACCTACACATGTGCCTAAGAGTCATCTCTGGAGGGCCTCTTTTGTTGCTTAGATGTGGCCTCACCCTCTCCAATCCCAACTCTGCAAGTGAAATCATTGCCCTCCCCCCTACATGGGACATGACATCCAGGGGTGAAAGTCTCCCTGGTGGCGTAGGAGATTACTCCCAGGGAAGAGTCTGGCCCTGGCACTGTGGGATTAACAATGCCATTCTGACCAAAAGGGGGAAAAGAAGTGTAACAAATAAGGTATCAATGGCTGAGAGAGTTCAAATAGAGTCGAGAGGCTACTTTGGAGGTTGCTCTTATTCAAATTTCAGTTAGACATTGCTACCTATCATAACTTGTCAAACTCTAACCAAAACCATTCCAGCCAATCCTAAGTATCACCTAGAGCAATATACAAAATTCTACAAAGGTTCTATGCACTAGAGTAACTTTCCAGAAACCTATAACCTCCAGATGGGTCCCTGGACCAGATAAGTCCCGAAACCTAGAGGGGCCAACCTTCCCAGAACATCAGCTAGTTCCATCTCCCTGCCCCTTATATAGACAGCCCTTCTAATATGAAAAAGACAGAATGGGAATAGCCCAAATATCTCTAAAGAGTGGGACAGAGATGAAAGATGATGGTGGAGTTATACAGAGAAGGTAGGGTTTAACAAATGAATAGGAATGCTAAATCATTATATTGATATTTCTTTTATTCTCCATTATCTTAGAGCAGCTAGAAGTAAAAACCTAAAATTGTGGAATTACAACCCATACCAAACTCTGAAATCTGTTCTACAACTAATTGCTGTACTGTAATTTGAAATTTATTGCTCTTTTGTATATATGTTGTTTTTCACAAAAAAGGAAAAAAAAAGTGATGATAAAAAAAAATATATTCCTTCTAGCCGTCAATGTTCTGGAGCACCTAGAAAGAAAAATCTGAGATGATGGTGTAGTAGCCCAAGACAAACTCTAGGATCTGTCCTGTAACTAGTTGTTGAAGAGTGCTTTGAAAACTATTGCTTTTTTCTTTCTTTGCTTTGTATATATGTTATATTATACAATAAAAAAGTTAAAACAAATTTTTAAAAATGGGCAAAGTATTGGAATAGAAATTTCTTGAAAGATAATATATAAATTCCCACAAAGCACATTTTTAAAACACTTGTCTTCATTAGTCTTTAGGGAAATGCACATCAAAACCCTCATACTGGGAGGTGTGACAGCATATGCTGGAGACCCAGGTTGGATTCCTGGTGCCTGCCCATGCAAAAACCCAAACAAAACAAAACAAATAAACAAAAAACCTTATGCCTTGCTTATGGGAATATAAAATGGTATAGTTGCTATGGAAAACAGTTTGGAACTTCCTCAAAAAATTAAACATGGAGTTACCCTATACCCTAGCAATTCAACTCCTAGGTACACACTGACGAAAACTGAAAATACATGCTCATATAAAAATTTGTACACAAATGTTTAAAACAGCATTATTCACAATGGCTCCAAAGAGGAAATAACCCTAATATCCACCAATGATGAATGGATAAACAAAATGTGACTTAGCCATACAATTGAGTATTATTTAGACATAATGAAGTACTGATACATACTGCAATATGGATGAAACTCCTTGAAAGTGGCCAGAAATAGCCTGCATATTTTCTGATTCCATTTATATGAAATGTCCACAACAGCCAGCGAAAGAGACAGACAGTAGACCGGTGGTTTCCAGGGACTGAGGGGACAGGAAAATGGGGAGTTACTGCTAATGGGTACGTAGTTTCTTCCAGGGTGATGAAAATGTTCTGAAATTAAATAGTGGTGATATTTATAAATCCTTGAAAATATACTAGAAACCACTAAATTGTGCACTTTAAAATGGTGAAATTTGTGGTATGTAAATTATATGTTAATAAAAAATAATAAAAAAGACAATGGCCGTTAGACATGGGAATTGATACCCAATCTCACTAACAATCTTGAATATTCAAATTAAAGCAAAAATCAGGAATCATTTTTTTCCATTACTTGATTGGCAAACATTTAAAGAATTATCACACACACAGCATTGCATGTTTGTAGAGAAACTCATATATTCTGATGGTGAAGAGTAAATTGGCATAATATGTTCAGATCCTTTGAATTAATAACATTACCTCCAAGAGTTTATCTTACACTCATACTTGCACACATATAAATAAAGGTTTAATGCCATCTGCTGTAGCTTTGTTATTAAGACTGTAAAACTCGAAACAACTTAGTGATGCAGCCATACATTGGAATACTAAGCTATTGCTAAAACGGTAAGTTAGGTTTATACGGAAGGATGTCTGCAATGCATTGTAATGTTACAAAAAGGTTTTTGAAATTGTTTCGATATATATACAGATCTATATATAGTGATCCCATTTTTGTTCACAATGTATGTTTGTGTGCATATAAATTTGTAAATTTAGAGAAAAATAAAGGCTAGAGAAACATACACTGAATTGTTAATGTTGATTGTTGGAGAATGAGGGTAGAATGAGATTGGGGGAAATTTTACTTCCTATTTGTTGCTATTATTTAAAGTTTATAAAATGAGCATACTTGAATCTTCTAGAACTAGAAAAATTGAGCATGTTTTTCTTTTAATATCTTGAAAACTCAAAACATAATATGTGGGGCGGGCCACGGTGGCTCAGCAGGTAAGAATGCTTGCCTGCCATGCCTGAGGACCTGGGTTCGATTCCCAGTGCCTGCCCATGTTAAAAAAACAAAACAAAACAAAACAAAACATAATATGTGCACATTTCAGCATATTTTAGAAAGAAAACTTTAAAGAAGAAAATAAAATTTCTTAGAATCTGCCATTCATGATATCCTGGAATCTTTTTTTCCCTTTTTTTAGGATTGTTTTGTATGTGTTTATCATGTGCTAATCTATATTTTAAAAATTTTCTCTAACTCAATTACTAACAGTTTGTCTTCTTGTACCTAAAGAGAAAAGAGCCAGGGACTTTGGGAATAAGAGGTTTCTGCTGGCTGACCATAATCCAGCTACCCAGAGGATGACTATGCCTATGAAGAATGATAAATTACTAACATTACTACAATTAAACTTTCACAGCTAACAAAGAACTTCTGCACATATCACACTGAACCAAGGGGCTCTGATGTTATTTCTGATCCTTAAGAGCAGGTTACTATTTCATTAATCATCATATACCTAAGACCTAGCTCAGGCAATGTGCTCAATAAATGTTTTCTAAACTGAACTGAACTGAGGCTGGGTATGCAGGGAAGGGGCAGAAAAGATTCAATTATCCATGTGCATTGGGGCCGGTGTGGGCAGGCAGTTGGGGGGGGGGTAGGGAGGGCTGAATAGAAGAACGAAGAAAATAGAGTTAAGCAGGAAGCCTTTTAACAGGATGACAGACTACATCCTCCCCACCTCCCTCATCCCAAGTTTAAAATCTAGATAGAGAAAGCAAGACAGGGAGGCCAGGGTAGAGTGACAAGAGAGAAATGGATGGTAGGAAATGGCAAAGGCAAATTTTCCAGAAGCCAGTTCCCAAGTGCTGTATGGCAAGATGAAGACTGTGTCACTGATCTTGGTTAGATGAGAGTACAAGACATTCAGCTTTTTGCCCTTTGATCGAAGTGGACTTTAAAAAAAAAATCAACTATGGTCCAATCTTCAATATTTAGTTGACTTACACCAGGAGGTTGCTATTTGAAATATCACACTTTTCAAATGCCTCAGCTGATGACAAACATGGCTATAATGCAAATTATCCAAAGTCTTTTTCAAAACCACTCAACTTGAGGTTTCAAGTTGTGGCTTTCTTTTTTTTTTCCCCTCGCATGAGCAGGCACTGGGAATCGAACCTGGGTCTCCAGCATGGCAGGTAAGTATGGCTTGCTTTTACATGTTCTCTTTGCTCTGAATTCTGCTCAGTTCAAATGACATTTTGACTTCATACACCAAGAATGACAGGGAGCCATCTGAAATTTCCAGAAACACCTGATGCTGGTCAAGTTGAGGCAGGAGAACCTGTCATGCTGCCCTGACAGGTTTGTAATCGCATCTCTGTTTTTATGTTATTTACTGGCAAATTCTAAGTAACATGAATGCTAATGAATACAATAAATTCCCTATGACTGTGCCACCACGGCACAGAGCCCAACCTCAACTGATCTAGCACAGGTCTCACAAACTGGGGTCATGTAACTCATTGACAGGTTGGAAAAATAATTTGATGGAATTTGAATAATAAAATAAATGAACTAGACTTAGCAGACATTTATAGAGCATTACACCCACAACAGCAGGATACACCTTTTTCTCAAGTCCTCATGGATCCTTCTCAAGGATAGACCATATGCTGGGTCACAAAGCAGGCCTTAATAAATTTAAAAAGATTGAAATCATACAAAACACTTTCTTGGGTCATAAAGGAATGAAGTTGGAAATCAATAATAGGCAGAGGGCCAGAAAATTCACAAATATATGTAGGCTAAACAACACACTCATAAACAGCTAGTGGGTCAAGGAAGAAGTTACAAGAGAAATCCGTAAATATCTCAAGGCAAATGAAAATGAAAACACAACATATCAAAATTTATGGGATGCTGCAAAGGCAGTGCTAAGAGGGAATTTTTTTGCCTTAAATGTCTACATCAAAAAAGAAAAAAAGAGCACATAATGGGGGGAGAAGGTAAAAAAATGGGTAGATTACAATACTAGTGGTCAATGAGGGGGAGAGGTAAGGGGTATGAGATATATGAGATTTTTCTTTTTTCTTCTTATTTTCTTTTTCTGGAGTGATGCAAATGTTCTAAAGATGATCACAGTGATGAATACACAACTATGTGTTGAGATTGTGAGCCACTGATTATATACCATGTAGGGACTGTATGTGTTTGAATAAAAAAATAAATTCTCAATAAAAAAGTCCTTAAAAATGCTCGAGGAGATAAAGGAAAGTACAGAGAAAGAACTAAAGGATATCAGCAAAACAATGAATGTATAATATGAGAGTCCAAGAGACAGAAATTTTTCAAAGTAACCAAAAAGAACTCCTGGAGTTGAAGACCACAATAGGTGAAATGAAAAACTCCCAGGAGGGTTTCAAGAACAAAAATCAGTAGTGCTTCTATATACATAAGCAATGAGCAATCAGAAGAAGAAATGAAGAAAAAAAATCCCATTCACAATACCAACTAAAAGAATCAAATCTCTAGGAATAAATCTAGCCAAAGATGTAAATGGCATGTACAACAACAACTAAAAAGGATTGCTAAAAGAAATCAAAGACCTAAATAAAGAAAGATATTCCATGTTCATGGATTGAAAAACTAAATATTATTACGATGTCAATACTACCCAAACCAATCTATAGATTCAATGCAATCACAATCAAAATTCCAAGAATCTTCTTTGCAAAAGTGGAAATGCCAATCATCAAATTTAAATAGGAGGGTAAAGTGTCCTGAATAGCTAAAGCCATCTTGCAAAAGAAGAATGAAGTTGGAGGACTCACACTTCCCAATCTTAAAACCTATTAAAGGCCACAGTAATCAAAACAGCATGGTATTGGCACAAAGATAGACATACAGACTAATGGAATAGACTAAGAGCTCAGAAATCAATCTTCACATTTTGGGTCAATGGATTTTTGATACGATGACAAAGACTCGTCAATTAGAAAAGAATAATCTCTTAAACAAATGCTGCCAGGAAAACTGGATCTCCATTTGCAAAATAATAATAATAATAATAAAAAGCTGGAGCCCTACCTCACACCATATAAAAAATCAACTGAAATGGGTCAAAGACATAAATATAAGAGCTAGAACTATCAAACTCCTAGAAGAAAACATAGGGAACTATCTTCAGGACTTTGTGTTAGGCAATGGTTTCTTAGACTTTACACACAAAGCACAAAGCAAGAAAATAAAAAATAGATAAATGGGACTTCATCAAAATTTAAAACTTTTGTTCCTCAAAGGATTTTATCATGAAAGTAAAATGACAACACGCACAATGGGAGAAAATATTTGGACATAATTTATCTGAAAAAAGATTAATACCCAAAATATATAAAGAAATCCTTCAATTTAACATAAAAAAGACAAAGAACCTAATTATAAAATGGGCAAAAGCCTCGAACAGACATATCTCCAAAGAAGATATATAAATGGCCAGAAAACACATAAAAAGAAGCTCAGCATCATCAGTCACCAGGGGAATGCAAATCAAAAGTACAATAAGAGGGTGGGCCATGGTGGTTTAGCAGGCAGAGTTCTCACCTGCCATGCCAGAGACCCGGGTTCAATTCCTGGTGCCTGCCCATGCAAAACAAACAAACAAACAAAAACTACAATGAAATACATTTCATACCCATTAGATTGGCTAATACTAAAAAATTGGAAAATGATAAGTGTTGGAGAGGATGCAGAGAAATAGAAATACTCATTCGTTGCTGATAGCAACATGAAATAGTGTGGCTTTTATGGAAGACAGTTTGGTGATTCCTCAGAAACCATGCTCACTGCTAGGTATATAACCAAAAGAATTGAAAGCACAGACTCAAACAAAAACTTGTACACCAATGTTCATAACAGCATTATCACAACTGCCAGAAAATGGAAGCAACCCACGTGTCCATCAATCAGTGAATGGATAAACAAATTGTGGTGGGGAGGAGGGAGAAGAGAGAGTATTGAGGAATTAACTGTTCACTTGGAAGAACTAGAGAAAGAGCAGCAAACTAACTCCAAAGCAAGCAAAAGGAAAGAAATAATGAAGATTTGGACAGAAATAAATGAAATTGAAAGCATGAAAACAATTGAGAGAATCAACAAAACCAGAAGTTGGTTCTTTGAGAAAATCAACAAGATTGATGGACCCTTAGCAAGGTTGACAAAAAGAAGAAGAGAGAGGATGCAAATAAATAAAATTAGAAGTGGAATAGGAGATATAACCACTTACCTTACAGAAATAAAGGAGGTAATGAGAGGGTACTATGCGCAACTTTATGTTAATAAACTACAATGTAGATTAAATGGACAACTTCCTAGAAAGGCATGAACAACCAACATTGACTTGAGAGGAATGACCTCAACAAACCAATCACAAATAAAGAAATTGAATCAGTCATCAAGAAGCTCCCCAGAAAGAAAAGTCCAGGACCAAATGGCTTCATATGTGAATTCTATCAAGCATTCAAGAAATAAATCATGGCAATGCCGCTTAAACTCTTCAAAAAAACTGAAGAGGAGGGAAGGTTACCTCACTCATTCTGTGAAGCCAACATCACCCTCATACCAAAGCCAGATGTAGATACTACAGACCAATCTCTCTAATGAATATAAATGCAAAAATCCTCAACAAAATACTTGCAAATTGAATCCAGCAGCATATTAAAAGAATTACACACCATAACCAAATGGGATTTATCCCAGGTATGCAAGGATGGTTCAACATCAGAAAATCAATTAATGTAATACAACATGTCAACAAATCAAAGCAGAGAAACCACATGATCATCTTGATTCATGCAGAAAAGGCATTTGACAAAATTCAACATGTTTCTTGTTGAAAACACTTCAAAGAATAGGAATAGAAGGGCGCTTCCTCAACATGATAAAGGGAATATATGAAAAACCCACATCTAAGAGGTAGCTCAATTCTACTTAAATTGGTTTATAGATTCAATGCAATATCAACTAAAATCTCAAAAACTTATTTGCAGAAATAGAAAACACAATAACCAAATTTATTTGGAAGGGCAGGGTGCCCTGAATAGCTAAAAATATCTTGAGAAAGTAAAATGAAGTCAGATATCTCACACTACCTGACTTTAAGGCATATTATAAAGCTACAGTGGTCAAAACAGTATGGTACTGGCATAAAGACAGACTGACCAATGGAATTGAATAGAGTGTTCAGACATAGATCTTCCCATCTATGGACAATTGATCTTTGGCAAGGCAGTCAAGCCAACTCACCTGGACAGAACAGTCTCTTCATTAAATGGTGCTTGGAGAACTGGATATCCATATACAAAAGAATGAAAGAGGATCCATATCTCTCCAAACCTTATCCAAAAATTAAATAAAAATGGATCAAAGACCTAAACATTAGAGCTAAGCCTATAAAACTTTTAGAAGAAAATGTAGGGAAATATCTTATAAAACTTATAACAGGAGGTGGTTTCTGAGATTTTACACCCAAAGGATGAGCACTGAAGAAAGAAATAGATAAATGGGAACTCCTCAAAATTAAACACTTTATTGTATCAAAGAACTTTGTCAAGAAAGTAAAAAGTCAGCCTACACAATGGGAGACAATATTTGGAAACCACATATCAGATAAGGGTTTAGTATTCAGATTATATAAAGACATTCTTCAACTCAACAACAAAAGACAAACAATCCAATTTAAAAATGGACAAAAGACATGAACAGACAGTTCTCAGAAGAGGAAAAACAAATGGCTAAAAGGCACATGAAAACACACTCAACTTCATTGGCTATTAGGGAAATGCAAATCAAAACCACAATGAGATATCATCTGACATCCACTAGAATTGCCATTATCAAAAAACAGAAAACAACAAGTGCTGGAGAGGAAGTGGAGAAAGAGGCACACTTATCCACTGTTGGTGGGAATGTAAAATGGTAGAACCACTGTGGAAGGCAGTTTGGCAGTTAATCAGAAAGCTAAGTATAGAATTGCCAGATGATCCAGCAATACCATTGCTAAGTATCTACTCAGAGGACATGAGGGCAAGGACACAAATGGACATTTGTACACCAATGTTTATAGCAGCATTACTTACAACTGCCAAGAGATGGAAACAGCCCAAATGTCCATCAATAGATGAATGGATAAACAAGCTGTGGTATATACATACAATGGAATATTACACAGCTGTAATATCCTTGAGGACATTATGCTGAGTGAAATTAGCCAGAAACAAAAGGACAAATACTGTATGATCTCACTGATATGAACTAACATTAATGAGTGAACTTGGAGGATTTCTATTAAGAACACAGGTTATTAGGAGACAGAAATAGGGTAGTGTGCTGGTTTGAAAGGATGTATGTACCCTAGAAAAGCCATGTTTTAATCCTAATCCCATTTTGTAAAGGCAGCTTTTTCTTCTAATACTTATTCAGTATTGTGTGCCTGAAACTGTAATTAGACCATCTCCCTGGAGGTGTGACTTAATCAAGAGTGCTTGCTAAACTGGATTAGCTGGAGGTGTGTCTCCATGCATTTGAGCGGGTCTTGATTAGTTGCTGAAGTCCTATAAAAGAGAAAACATTTTGGAGAATGAGAGAGATTCAGAGAGAGCAGAACAAAATGACATAGCCACGAGAAGCCGAGTTTACCAGCCAGCAACTTTGGAGATGAAGAAGGAAAATGCCTCCCAGGGAGCTTCAGGAAGCCAGGAAGAAGAAGCTAGCAGATGACGCCATGTTTGCCATGTACCCTTCCAGATGTGAGAGGAACTCTGACCATGTTCACCATGTGCCTTTCCAGATGAGAGAGAAACTCTGACCGTGTTTGCCATGTGCCCTTTCACTTGAGAGAGAAACCCTGAACTTCATCAGCCTTCTTGAACCAAGGTATCTTTCCCTGGATGCTTTAGATTGGACATTTCTATAGACTTTATTTAACTGGGACATTTTCTCAGCTTTAGAACTAAATACTAACAACCTATTAAATTCCCCTTTTTAAAAGCCATTCCGTTTCTGGTATATTGCATTCTGGCAGCTAGCAAACTAGAACAGGTAGAGATTGTGCAATTGGTGTTAAAGGGATACAGACTGCAACAGGACTGACTGTAAAAAATTCAGAAGTGGAGAGCACAATACTACCTGATTGTAGCCTAATAATGTAAGTACAATGAATTAAGCTGAATGCGAGAATGATAGAGGGAAAAGGGCTGGGGGCATATATGAAACCAGAAGGAAAGATAGATAGTAAAGACTGAGACAGTATAATTTAGGAATACCTAGAGTGTACAATGATGGTAACCAAATGTACAAATTTAAAAATGTTTTGCATGAGCAACAAGAAAGGAATGTCAATATTGCATGGTGTTAAAAAGAGAAGGTCATTCATATTTTAAAATTTCAACTTCTGTGTGAGACTAAAGCAGGAATTACTTATTTGGTGCAAAATTTATATTTTGACTAGTGCATTTTCTAATTTAGCTTACCTAGACAATTTAATTGAACACTATAAGTACATGGAACCTTGAATAGGGCATGAGAATTTGTTGGTTTATCCAGGTTAGTGTGATGCCCTGATAAATCCCAGAGTGATTTAAACAGTGAATAAAGAAGTATTTGCAGAGTCCCCTTGAGGGAATGGAGAGAAGGGGAAAAATTCAACTTCCCCATTTGGAGAATTACTAATATTCTTGCAAGTTGTGGGGCAACCAAATCAATAGGCCAAGCCCTCAATCTTGGGGTTTCCCCCTATGAAACTTTCCCTGCAAAGGATAGGCTATCTTACTTAAAATTAGGCCTTTTATTTATTTTGGGGTTTTTTTTTTTTTGTATTTTATTCTAGTTGTAATGGGATGCCATTAGAGGAGTTTTTAAGCAGAAATTTGGACAAGATATGATTTATATTAAAAAAACTTATACTGGCTAAATTTGTAAATGATGTAAATAGAAGTGGAGGATTCAGGACATGTTTTAAAGGTAGATCAGACAAGACTTGTTCAAGGTCTACTGTTTTCTCATTATCTGACTGTGTTAGTTAGATTCAGTTGTCAACTTGGTCAGGTGAGCATACCTAGTCTTGTTGCTGCGGCCATAAGCCAATGGTACGTGAACCTCATTTGTTGCTAATCTGCAGTCGGCTAGGAGGCGTGTCTGCTGCAATGAGTGACGTTTGACTTAATTGGCTGGTGCTTAAATGAGAGAACGCAACGTAGCACAGGCTAAGCAGCTTGGCATTCCTCATCTCAGCACTTGCAGCTCAGCCTAGGCCTTTGGAGATGGAGAAAGAAGTCACCCTGGGGAAAGTTGTTGGAACCCAAGGGCCTGGAGAGAAGACCAGCAGAGACCATCCTGTGCCTTCCACGTAAGAAAGAGCCTCAGTGGAAAGTTAGCTGCCTTTCCTCTGAAGAACTAACAAAATAAATCCCCTTTTATTAAAAGCCAATCCGTCTCTGGTGTGTTGCA